>JAQGAK010000454.1:0-77883 GCA_034696945.1 Lipothrix lubbocki | reverse complement strand
AGCAACTTTGCTTTGGTACACTTTCAGATTAGTGTAAAACCATTATGGCACATCCTGAGGTTTGGCCGACGATATATGTCGAGGTTTCGCGTGTGCATAATTTTAGGCACCGAAACTCGTGGGAGATGGAAGATAGTTGAAAACCATTGCGGATATTTCAAAAAACCAGATATACGTCCATATATAAAACGCCTTATTACTTCGGACAGTGGAATCAGGAAGTATCAGGATTCACATCGGAACTCAGGGAGGGTTGCATCAGTTTGACTTCGATCGATGTAGACACATTTCATTGTTTGTGGCATTTTTTGGTATTTTTTTGGTACAAAACAGGAGTATTTTTATTTGGGAAGCTTTTAAAAATGTAGCGCACTGGTTTACATGCCGATGATTTATACTACCGAAATTCATAATATTCACTGTATGGTGGTCTAGTTGTTGGCGTAGTGGACACACAGACATTTTGAGAAGTGATATCGTGGCATATATAATAACTATACTGTAGATTATGGAAATTAATAGATATGGGTCATCATATTGAAATGAATTTGATGTAAGTACCCTATCATTACTACTAGTAAAGTATGCAGTTGTACTATAATATTATCGATACAAACCCTGCAAAATTTAGTGATTACCTGCTATTATGAAAAAAAAATGAAAACATCTTTATTAACCATTAACGACTGCTTTTATTGTAATATAAGTATTTTGACGTAGTTTCCAATAATATACTTAGTAATTTTTCACGTATTTTTTCAATAATAATATCATCAACATTATCTTTATATATCGTAAGTTTATTGTTCTTATTACCGCCGGTTTGTCTCTCGCTTTTTATAAACAGTAGTGGAACTTTCAACTCTTACTAGTAATTATATAATATACGGCTAATGACTATAATGACGTACATATGATTAATGTATAACAAATAAGATTATTGTTTTTATAGCCATATCGACCACACGTAAAATATGTGAATGTTCAAAAAACCCCTTAAACAGTACGTGTAATAATAACTTTAACTCCGGATGTGAATACAGGCTTAAATGTTTAATTTGACGATACTGTCATTAGCGTCGAATAAACTATACAACTTCTTTTACATCTACTATATATATCAACGAATTTCCTATATTAATATAACTTTACAGTTTATTACAGACTTTAGAGGCTACGTATATCCACCAGTGTATATATATTATCCTTTTTTACAGCATTATAATTATTACAAATAATTTTTTATACATATTTTTCTTACACATTGCAAAAAAAACATTTTTTTTAGAATAAATAACGTTTATTACGTATGGTTAATATTTGTTACACGAATTCATATTTTTGTCATTATTTCATACATATATAAGTATATATATATTTACATGATTTCGTAGTCGTTGCAATAAGATTTCATTGACTAAACTCCATAATATGTATACATAATGGTTTATACTTACAGACGACCAACTGCAAAGAATCTCATATCCTCTTATAATATATTATACTATAACAACAACCAACAATAATTTTGCAATTTACAAAATCTCTCTCGATCCATGATACTCTCACTGGGCTATACCTTCTTCTTTCAATACTTCTTTACAACAGAGTCATTATTATCGCTGACTATATAGTAAGAGCAGAATTTGAGTTTATCTTTGTCCCTTTTTACTGCCCCTCCTTTATATATAGTTATATATCTGTAGTATCAGTACCACATAAAAGTAGAACGACAATATTTTGGATATTTTATTTGCAGCTTCTCATCCAGCGACAATCCACCTGTAAATTTGTCTTCCTTGTCTATATACATGGATCTACATAGTATATGTACAAATGTGTACAATGTATCTACGGGACTATAATTTACATATACATAATAATTATTACAAATATACAATATATGTATTATTTGAGAATATTCTCCTACATACACTCAACTCTTATTGTAGATAGTAGTAATATACAGATGAAGCTAAATATATATTTATTTTAGTCAATGCACTGCCGAACACATCTAAATGCACGTATAGTGTTATGTTTATATATATATACGAATTCTTTCGATGAGGTACTTTCTACGCCTTTGATCTTTTTCCTGGAAGGTGGAATAACAACTCGACTCAAAAAGTCATTCCTGGATACTTTCGTGGTTTACTTGACTAAACATTCTACATGATATAGAAGTACTACTAGTTATATAATTTAATGGATATGTGCAAGTTAATTTAATTATTACAAAGCATGTTACCGGATTTGCGTAAACATATATCAACTGAAGCTACTTGCCTGTTAATTTAAGAAACTCTAGAAAATTGCTAACATGAATTTCTTTTATTCTCATCTGAATTTCTAGAATATTTAGCTTACCTGAGGTTTCTTTTAAAAACAATGTTGTCCTGAATTCTACAAGTCAGATAAACATAAGCCAACTCCTGTGTGTTTCAATGTTGTTTTCAATGCTTCTACATATGTCACCACCTAGCACTTTAACTAATGAAATTTTTCTTCAAAGGTATTAAAAATAAACCCTTAAAAAAACCAAGTCATATTTATAGTGTTTTTATGAACAACAACAACATTCTTATTTGCCTGTACTCACATTTGAAATCCCAAGGTCTCGAATTATTGCCATATAGTCTTTATCTGGAGTTAAATTTGTATGTGTATATATACTTGTCAAAAAATTTTATGTTATGCTACAAACGTCGTATATATATAATTATTATATTTACACTTTAAACATTGTCACTGCAGTGGTATATATGTCACTGAAATTCACTGAGATATATTATTAATATTATTCACGGAGTGAGGATTATTGCACACATACACATTCATATAAAAATGCATCTGCGTCATTTGCTCAAAAATTAACTACCATCACTAATATAATACGAAAGTTAACGAACACATAGTTAACCTAAACTTAAAAAAACCTAAATATAAGTACAAGTAAACTGACGACGAGTCGAACGGAATCTTATACAAACAGACGCAAAAAAAGCCTGCAGACAGACAGATGTAATGTGGTCGAGCAGGCTTGGATTCGCTGCGGAGCGAAATATATGTATATATGTATAAGGAAGAATAATCGATAGAAGCTTGTGAAAATGTAAAGTAATCTTGGGGATACTTTGACTCGATGACAGAAAAAGTAAATACCTTGAAAACAGGAGGCTGATGTTGAGGTATTCGGCAGGAGAACTCAATCCAAGGGAAAGCTTGAGTGAGAGAGGTAGAAAGAGATGGAGAATTTCGAACACATGCTGTCTCTTGTTGATTGCGATGTATTGAAGGATCAAGGTACTGCATCTTCCACATTTAAACGTATACAGCACTGCAGCTGAAGTCATCACTGCGATTTTTATTATCTTTTTAAACCACTAATGATAAACCACCGTAATAATCAACTCACTTGAATTTTATTAGTTTTTAAATAAATTTATAATCGTCGTAGAATTTTGGTCAGAAACATAAACTTTGCACAATTATTATGTTTTTTAAAAATTATATTCTTTAATCATATTTTACGTATGAAACACTCGTCAGATGTTTTAGAATACAGTTTATATTTAATATACGTATATATAAGTATACATTTATTAATATTATTTTATTTCATTATTTAATAGATACACATTTACGAAGTCACTTTATAGAACTACTACACTTTTGAATTCAAGGGATAATAAAAACTCTTGAATATTATTATTCATCGACGCTCACTGAACTCCTCCACTTGAAATACACACTTTTAAGATGTCCAATAGCACCGCGGAGGAATTTTCTTGAATATATATTATTATTATTATTTTTGTTATGCTGAATAAAACTCTTTACTATGGACTGATTGTATAGACGTTCCGTCTTTGATACGTAAAATCTTAGTAGTTTTTCATAATTATTTTTATCAATTATTAATGTTCTTGTGGCTTATCAAAAGGGCGAAAAATACTTAGGGTTAGAATGATAAAAACGAGTAAATATATATTTTTTTATATAATTAATTAATTAATTAATTAGTTTTGAACTATAAATGTAAAGTATGAGTATATGATGATCATGTTCAACAGCAGGAGGACAATGTTCACCACGACAATAGTTAGGATCACTGAGTAAGTGTTCACGAAAGTAGGGTAGGGATGTGATCTTGAAGTGTCCGTGGGATTATAATTGTTATTATTGTTCCTACTACATCTTAGTAACTATCATAACAAGGGCATGCTGGCCGTCACCAGGATACTTACGATGGACAGTAGAAAATGAAGTGGAAGAAAGAATACAATGATGACGAAGGCAGACGTCCTAGGAGCGGCGTCTGGCTGATTAGTTGTGGGGGGAAGGCTGTTCACCACGACATCAGCCTTCTTGAGAATTGACAGCAAAGTGTGACTATGAATTATTGGATCATTTTCATTGACCAGTTGTTTTATAGCCTCAAGAACCGGAAGACATTGTTCCTGTGAAGCATAAATCAACAACAAATTTCATAAATATCAACTGTACTCGCCATTTATCAACCGAACTAGTAGTAGTAGTCGGGAATGTTTAATTGAACCGATGCACGCCTACATTCGATTCCGAATAAATCCCGGGAGCAGCCAACAACCACAGTTCAGTATCAAGTTCATATCACTGACAATGATTTTTTGGCTTGAACATTTGCAAAAAATCCTAAATACAAAGCATAGTAAGTAGTAAATGCTTTCAAAAAGCCATATGACAAGGAAATAAAAGCCAAAAGTGCCTTTCTATAAAAATTTCTACATTTAATTACCGTCAACCTCATATATAAAGCTTCCAGCTATGTATACTACTGTTGACTCCAAAATAAATAGCACGCAACAAAAGTAGGCTCTACTACCAAGCAAATATTATAATTATCAATAATCAAGTGTCGAACTCGCGAGTTTATGACAAACATGCACAAATTTTTACGACTAAATATTTAGGAGTTACGATCGATGATATATATGAGTGACCCTAAGCATATATTTTTATAATACATATTTATATACAAAAGTTACTACTCATATTTTATTAAATGACATAGATAAATCCTCTATGTATATTGCTAAATATACATAGATATACATAAATATGCCTAAAATGCTACTATACACCTCCGACATACTATAAGTGTATTGTATACTATTATAACTACATATATAATTTATGCATGTATACAGATATTGTAACGCTACGAAAACACTGAGCGCAAAGAAAAATATGAAAGGAATTTAAGCAAAGGGTTTTAATTTCTCGCGTCAATTTCATGATCTTTCGCTTAGTTAACAGGCAATTTGCATGCAAGCTTTCTCTTTAACGGTTCGACTGCCACGTAAACACAAGTGCTTGTTATCAATTTTTAGAACATAAATACTGATATTTTGATTTTATATAAACCGCTATAATATTCTATATTATGATTTGTATATATCTACAAGGTGTATTCTATAATATTTTATATTGCAACTACTACATAAGCTGTATGAAAATTACAATGACGAACGCGATACGCCATCATAATTATATAACCAGGGAAGGAAAAAAGGAAAAGACCTTAACTAGAACGAACGTTATAACTTCACCACAATGCAATGCTGGATTTTGAAAAACCATGAAAATCCCTACAATTTGCTAACGTGGTGTCATATAGAAATATATAATTATATAATATAGCAAATTAAATTGTATAAATAAAAAATGTAAATAAAATATATAAATACGCCCAATTGTACATACAAGGCTACATACCTGTATGCACTGGGCATAGCGCTACAGACAGTCCCAACAATACAGAATACAGTACAGTAATAATTTTCGGCTGATGTCAATATTCCCAACAAAAGCAATAACCAAAATAAAAACCCCGGCCTAACGCTCTCGCCTTGTAAGTTAAACATCCCGAAATGAACGATTAATTCGTTAAAAAGTAGTTAAAGACTGGCGAGAAATTTTTTTGACAAGGCGCCAACGCTAAAGGAGGATAAATAATTTCGAGATGCCAAAGTCAGGTGTAGAAAAACAAGTCGTAAGCATATGTGTTAATGCACATGTACACAGGGAAGCAATTAGTATATATTTATATTCTACACACAAAAAGAGGGACAATGTGTATATAGTCATATAATGATATATTAATAATATACGGGAATGAACTTGGAAATATTATGCATAAATGTATGCGAAGCCAAGCAGGCGGAATTTCAGAGGAACATTTATCTTTCCTCCGATTTTCTATTTGCCATTCTTTTTACTACTATTCTACTAATGGGCTTACATATGTGGTAACGCGACGATGACTACTCCTAATGGACTTTTGTGTACCATTTGAAAAAAATGTCGCATGCACACACACTACACCACAGTTTAAGAACTTTTCGAATGACTAATGATCGAAATCGCGTGCAAAACTTTTTGGCACTGCCGGAAAATTGTTTCGCAGCAGTAGCACACAAACAGGCAGGAGCAGCAGCAGCACAAGTATACGGGAATGTGTGCATGAGATTTAAAAAAACAACTTATGCATATTTATATTTATAGGATTTTATCAGACCAGCATTACTATATAATAGGCCTGTCCAGTATATTATGCACATCTTAATCAGTGGTTCCTATATGCTCTCCCTACGCTGGAACCTCCATTAAAGTACACAACAAACTCAATTTATATAAATACAGAATGAACGAATTTATATTTCTTATAAGTATATCCACTCCATATACTTTCTATACACTGCTGTTGCCACTCCAATAAAATACGGCATTATTTACGCACACGGTCACATAATCAAGGCTTGGGAAATCCCAACAGCTCCGGCTCAGCCGGCCCGACAAATAACTAATCGTAATAGCTGTACACATACAAAAGAAATCGGTCAAAGAAATGTCAGGGGATAATTAATAAGGAAATTATTTTTCAAAATAATTCAAATGTCAGCCTCGGTTCAGCGTATGTATATACATACATATGTCCATACAATACCAAAGCATGCGACAGTGATGCAGTCATTCAAAGTAAATTGTCCCGATCGCATAATCTTGAAAAAAAAGCAAAAAAAAAAAGAACAAAGGTAGCGATTAGTACTTTGTTTTTTCCTCCACCATCCAAACAGCAATAAGGCTGGATGGCTGGTGTAACCCAATTATTCACCCCTAATGTATGGCTACCTATTATTATTACTACCTTTATCTCCATATTACGGCAATAAACCTAGAATCCTACATGATGTAAATATTAACACTAAATAACTATTTATGCATAGAGGGAAAAACACAATCAAAAAATATTGCGGGACTTACACAAAAGAAGTACCTCTACTACTATATTGGTGGTGCTTAACAAAAGAGATGCGGAACAAAACAAGTTTAGTCATTTACACAGTGTGTGCGTATTGCAATTTGCAATAGCCGCGTTATGGTTCTCGTGAAAGCAATTCAAACATATCAAAGAGCAGTAAGGTATATATTAAAAACAAATAACAAGTAACTAACACGCTGAAGCATTGTAATTTATTCTATATTATTAAATCTTATGTGAAAGGAAACTTACTCTTTCTTTATGTACAAGCATGGGTATATTTTGTCTGGGAATACTATTGGCACCATCGTCTTCATTCACCGTAGCATTTATAATCAAATTTTGATAATCAGTTTTGAAAAGGTCCAGGCGACAGCTTGTCTGAAATGAGAAAAGTATTTTGAACATAAATTACAATACATATAAAATTCCAGGGCATTTCCTTCCATTCGCACAATAATCCTCATATTTGAACACCCCACCCTACACACCATTTGAGTAGCTTCTTCCTCAGTTCTATGACTTTCGGATCGCATTTCAGACGGATATGGTTTTAATATTAACAAAACTACATGCTATAGACTATATACTAAAACAATACACGCCGACGCAAAAGTAACAATAATAATATCTAACAATAAGAGCGAAGGTTTTCTAATCAAAATACTACAACCACCGTTCATATGAAACACTATATCTGTATAAGAGAATACAGTTGGTGATATGCATCACAAGGACAACTGCTCATCCGACATTACATTATTTCCTAATATACCTTTGATATGAACCGCTGTACCGTTGACATATGAACTCCTGTGATGCTTATACAAACAGCTGAAACGTTGATAGTTGATACGAACTACTGATACTTCTGTTCGAAATACTAATGCACTAGTATCGATATGACCTACTGTAACTGCCATGGCGTACGGTGTACAGCTTGCTTTTTATATATGACCAAGTTCTATTTGGAGACCATATACATGTAAATAAAATCACATATGGCGCATACTAACTACAAACACTTTTCAAGGAGTAAGTTAAGTAGGTCAGCTGGTAGACAGGTTATTTCCCTTATGAGACTCTTCGCTTATTTACAGTACAATATGAGAGACTGTAAAGGAACAAGAAGAAGGAGAAAATAATGCTATAATTTTTTGGTGAAGTGCATCAAGTCAAGTACATATGTATATATAAGTATACACTGTAAAAGTAGTCGTCTTCTTTCGCTCTGCAATTTACTTTCAAAAGTTATTATATTTCGAAAACTTCATATTATGTCTTGGACGATTATATTCCTTATAGTGTCCCATTTGTATCCTACACATAGTAGTATACACTGGAGCTTCATATATATATGAACGACGAATAATACAATCGAATAAACTATACTTGTCCTTTTATCCTCCAACTTTCTCTCTCCCTTTCTCTCGCACACATAGTACACACACAAAGATTCACTAAAGCAGTGACTTTCATTTGCTCAAGGTTCCCTATGTTTTACTTAATTTACGCCTTTACACTTATATATCCTCATGTGTTTCTCTGTACTTTACTACTGTGTTTTCGGATTCGTATGTGTTTTCACATGAGTATCTGACATTACATACACTTACACACGGTATAATATACAATATTATATGCTATCTATACACTAATACATACTATAAACCTGCCTCCCTGGTACCTACAGTACTCCAAGAAATCCAATGTACCTATGACAGCTCCTCACATATTATTCTCGGCCGGCTAGCAGCACCAAATAGATAAATTACATACGAAGTGTGTAGAACGGAGTATCGCACAAGTGCTTAAATGGAATTTAAAAGGAAATAGCCGGCAGTAGTGGAGATAATATACCGAAATAGGGAATGCGAATAGAGGGGGAACGCAAGAAAAAACTGCCGGGAAAGTATAATACCAATGCTCCTATATGTTCTCATGCTACAGTATACTCCTTCTACCATGTGATTTTTTTGGTACTCTGAATTTAAATTTGTGTTCGAATTTACAACACTGCATACACAACAATAATAATAGCTACTCTGTAAGTATCTACGGATACTACAGTACTGTATAGTAGGTAAATGGCAGGTATTGTAAACTTGAAAAAAGGAAATTATAGAGACGAATGAAAGGGGGCAAGAGAGGTGTAGATACAACAATCTCATAAACAGTCTACATTGCCTGACCATAACGTGGCCTTTGGAACTGACCCAATTCTCAATTAGGAATCGATATTCCTAGTCAATGCACAACAATGCTCCCCTCTCCTCATTACTAAACAAGTAAGCAACTACTAAAGAATTAAACAACTTCGCCGCCCATATGGTCAATTCCATATTTCCAACCCCTGCTCCGCTACATACGCGTATAAATATTGTATGTACCTTTCGTATCATAAATACTCTATACTGGTTCAAGTACAGATTTCTCAGGTCCTCCGGTAAGTAACGGCAACGCAAATAAAAGTCCTGGGCTACGTACAAATTTCTGTACGACCAAGACGAACATACCTGCATGTCTTACAACAAATTGGAATGAAAGAGCGGAATCAATTTGCGGCACTCACTCTAGTCGTTCCAAAAAGGCAGGCTTGTGTGTAGTACACACAGCGGGTGTACAATAGCTTCCGGTGGCTTTGAACCCGTAAATTTAGAAATAAAATCCAATTTTTTCCCCGAGTGTATAGTAGTATACACACACATTCTCACATGAACTTGTTCCAATTGCCAAATACTTTGGTATACCATTCTCAAGCACTTTACCTTCGTCCTAAGCCACGTAAACCGAACCGTATCCCGTCAATGAGTTTCAATATCCTTGGGATTTACTCTTTACTGATGTTTAAACGGATACTATACACACAGTCTACACACAAACCCCAGAGTACAGGAGTCCTGAACGATACAGCCGAATTGGACTTGAACCTAAAGTTTGTCGCACACAACAGCGGAACAATCTTTTTATCTATGGTCTATCGATGCCAAAAGAACTTTGATTTCCAAGTAATTCCTTCATAAGCCCTCCAATTGAGAGTGTAGAAGTTACTTCAGTACTTTGCTTGAAATACTTACACTTTTCTTCGATTTTTGATTCCGTCAACATCATTTAAGCTCCATTACTGCACGGTTAACATCTACTTGTGACAGTTAAATGCAAGATAATAGTGTTACGGAAATGTGTTCATACAAACACTTCCGATGTTATAGCATATCTCTTTGGAATTCTCTAATATTTATAACTGTCGAAGACAGTTAAAATGTGATATTACCAACGTGTAAAAATGAATACTTAGCTTCAATAAATACTTCACAATAAGTAATATATAAACAATAAATAACTCGTAAATAAACAACTAAATAACTGAAATACATAATAGCGCAAGATGTGATATGTGCAAGAGTTGCAAGAATGGTTTACCTCATTCAAATCTCGAAGTCTAGAGTGATTATACTCCGGATGATGGACGAATTGGCTGATGGATCTAGGAGAAATTAGCTGTTGCAAGGCTGAAACGACATCTTCGGCCGCCATTTGAGTATGTGGTTTTAGAATGTCCTCATCTTTCTTCGAATAGCCGAGGAAAAGGAAAACTCCCGGATATAATGTGTACGAGTCTGCAATTACACGCACCAACCACAAAATTATTACATCAAGCTCATTAGTCTCCAGCTACACCTAAGAGTTTAACAAGTTAACAAGACAAAGTGAGAAACATTACATTATAGACGCGGTAAACAACTAAAAAAAATAAGGAATTGCACGGACGCTCGCAATATATAGTTTGTAAAATGAAATGAATTATGAGGTCACTTCATGCTTTCTTATATGACTCTTTTCCCAAACATATTAATAGCGGCGGGCGGAAGTCCATGCTAAAGTCCATGCAACATAATTCCATCTCTATAAAATCCCTTGTTTTTGATGAAGATGGATGAATAAATTCTATGATTTTTCATTAGTGTAACCTCATGTTCGTGAAATTATTATTAGCTTTAATTTTTTCCCTTGTCGTGTTTCCTGGAAATGCTCCTAAAGTTGACTAAAAAGTAAGCCATGAATTTATTTTCCAGGTCAGCTTCTGCATGCATCCTAAAGCACACGGACACGTATCCATAGTTATATTTCGTCGTCATGAGAACTATTCAAGCTCCGATGTGCGGAAACGCATACAAGTATATAGTCTGCTATAAGATTACTTATATATTTTAACACACAATAATTGCAATAACATAATATTACAAAATGTATAAAATAATAATAATGAGTACTGGCGAGTTCACTAAATAGAAAGTTTGAAGTCGTATGTGCTAATAATCGGCCGCAGCCGAGTGATCTCAATCTTTTACGGCTGTACAACTGTGCATACATAGTAAGCACTATATGTGACGCGTGTGTAAAAAAAATAGTTCCAGGTAAAGCCAGAACCAAAAGGACAACGTTGAAGGTGAAAGTTTTTGTTTTTGAGAAAGAAAAATTCCTTATTTTTTTAATGTATGGAACGAACTGTTAGGGAGAGACGAAAAAAAATCCCCACAGCATATTTATACATGTTGAGCAGCATTAGGGCAAACCTGGTCCAATTTCTTGCAAATATGCAAACCCGTAATGTACCTCTAATGCAATAAATTCAAGGAAGAAAACGTTTACATACGGGGCGTCATCTGAATTTTATAGACTTTTAAGTCCAGTAATGCTGGCTCTTTTCAAAACTCTTGCTTTTTTCCTCATGTGCACGAGGTAGTAGACAAAAAATTATTATGGCGGGGAACTCACGACCATATACAAAAGCCTGTGAATAGTCCTTCTTATGCCCACGAATATATACTTGACACATAAATGTAGCTCCTACTTTACATTGCACACATGAATGTATTTATATTGTACACATGAATATAATTACAAGCTATACACATATATATGATTTCTCATACTAAAAAACGTGAATTTCCGTAAAAACGATAAATATATGAATACTTCCCTCCTATACATAATTTCGTACTCCATAGACGTCCGTGTGTATACGTGAAAGATATACACTTAAGTAAAACGCAGTATCACGTTCTTACTCAGGGAAAGTTTTTACTAGCTGCTACATCAACAAGGTCCATATATTTGAGCTCTCAACATGTGATTACGCTGGAGATAGTGCACATATCTAATATTTATTTTCCACCATGCCTTTTGATCATGTTTATAGCATGTAGAGCATTCTCTCCGTTATTTTTTCCGCCGTTGTTGTTACCTTTTCTCTCTTCCCCTTCACTATGCTAACAAACCTAATATGCTCCGGATATTTTCCCCAGCAGCGCCGCCGAAAAAAAGCACACGGAATTCAGCAGGAATATTAAAACAAAAGGTAGAAAGTAAATGCATGCATGTATGAATAACTTGTGCATCGACAGAACATGACTTTCGGGTATAAACACATATTTTATGCACTCAAACACAGAGCTGTATACAAAAAATGCATACAAACTCGCTGGGCTGCATAAAATAACTCGAGTTTATAACGCACACACAATTGTGTAAAAAAAAGAGTAAACATTAAATTGTATAGATATACCTAAACATATGTTTGTAGACAAATGCAACTAAAGTAGAGACATATTACATTATTACAACCAAGGAAATAAGTCTGCTGAGAATAAAAGTCATTTCAACACTTACTTGCTGGTGGCTTTTCACAAATGAAATCGCCCTCGTAGCACAGACAGTGGCCACGGTACGCCTTGTAGGTGGGCTTCCCATGGCGATATGTTGTGACTTCTGAGGGGATTTTCTGTGTTTTATCCTCACAGCCAGCGTTGTCGAGGCAGTCTAGCGCCACACATGACGGAGGTTCTGCTTGATTGCAAATGCACAGCTCCGAACAAGCAGGGTCGTCATTTCGGTAAAGCTAAAATTTGAAACAAGAAATTTTTAGTGTTTTTTTCCCTTTTATTGACTTTTTATCGCTTTTAAAATGCCTTCCGTACTCAATAAAGTACCGCTCTTACCTTGGTTTTTGAGTCGATCACAGTACATAAATACTTTTATACTCTTTTACCCTTAGTTCCTTGCAATTTCTTGTTACAATTCTTAGTGATAGCATGATAGCAAAAATACTTCACGATCTACCATACAGTTCATACCATTCTCCGCGTAATATTTTCATACCAATTTTTGCATATGTCACAGCTGATTAGTAAGTTGTACTACAGTGATACACATTCAAGTGGAAGGCTAGTTTTAGCCAGATTAATTCGGTCGCAAAATCTTTTGGTACTAGAAGACATAGGTACAATTTTCACAGCAAAAGACAGAAATAGACACAGTAAATATAAAAAAAATACGGGCCGGAAAAAGGAAAGCAAGAGGGAAAACGAGAGGGCTGTATAGAGAAAACTGGAGATGACAGATGTAAGATTTTGCAGTTCGCATATATAACACTACAATGATAACATTATTACCCTTCTCCTCCTAACTCCTTATTATGATGGGAGCCCCTTCCCCGCGTAACTACATGCCCAACCTCTTCCTGAAGCAATTCCTACTCTCTCTCTCTGTGGTATATAAAATAATTTCGGGTATAAAATAATTTCTATTTAAGATAAAATCCACCCTGATTTCCCCTCCATTACAGTTTGCTGTTTGGTGCTGGTTGGAGAAAGAGGTTTTTGGAACATCTTCGAGTAATTGCCGTAAATTCATCTAGATTTAGTTAGTTCAATGAACAGCACATGGTCTGGAAGGAATATTATAGATTGAGTGGGATAATTTATAACAGTTACCAAACCATAAGGAAATAAAGGTGCTACACTCTTATAATCTCAAGCAAGTTCCATCTCATTCCCAGGTAATTAGTATGCATGACTCACATTTAAGCTCATCATAAGAGCCAACAGTTGAGAGCAAAGCTGGGGTAGTAACTCACTCCGCCAAAGAATTCCTTCCACAGAAGATATATGTCTAACCATGTACAAACAGTATACGTACATACATAGAAGCTTCTTCCAAACTACCACGAAGCTCCTTTTTAACTTTCTACCGTCTTTCTGTCCCCCATATAAATACACCGCGTTCCTCCTGAACTCATCTAGCATTACAACTCCTTAACTACACCCTTTTCTGTATTATTCGCCATGTCCTCACTTACATTGTCGAGGGTCTTGAATAAAGTCCCCTTTTCAGCTTATACAACTATACTATATTGCACATGAGGAGGAAGGACGGGGAAGAATGAGTTGAATAAAGCCTTCCTTAGTGTATGTAACATCTTGTTGGGAACACAAAAAACTTGCCAACTTCTCCAAGAGTTTTTGATGCTAGCACGAGAGAGAGAGAGAGAGATGTCAAGGGAGATTTTAACAAAGTTATCGATGTTTTTTTTGCAAATGATTGAGACTCGCCACGTTTCCCGAATTCTGATTATCTTTTAAATGGCACATGGACACCAGATAGTGTTCGGAATCTTGATGACTCCAAATGTGTTATCAGACTGATGGGGAAGCGCTGACACGCTGATGGCATTCCCAGCGCTGCTAAACTTAAAATTCACATTCACTTCTGGCAACGCAACTAACGGAGGATCTACTAAAATTACCTTGTCTGCATTTTCCCCCTGATAGTTCCTGGCATTGTTCCTGTATTTTAGTAACGCGACCATTATCATACATAAATTCTGCTTTAATTACACACATGCATGCTTTCCCTTATACACAAACGCAAACTTCCGGACTATGCATCTGACTATTCAACCTCAACCACAAATGTTCGGAGTAAGGAATTTTCGAGTTATGCAAACGACTCGGAATATTTTCATCTAAATTATATGACTTTACAATGCTGGGCATGACTTACTTGCAAGCATTACACACCTCTTAGTATTACCTACATCTTGTCTTATATAATAATTATATGTATATACTCGCCCTTACATACTTCGTCATTACACATTCGGAACAAGCACTTAGGGCTTTCAAAAAAAGTTTGTCATCAGGCTTGTGCTCTTCATTTTCATCACAAATCAAGTGAGCGGCCTGCACAGCAGTCAGCAGTTAGGGCTTTCTAATAAAGCTGTTGATTTTTTACAGATTATTATTCCACATTTTCAAAACTTCAACAAGCCTTAAGCCATCATCTTATAGCTACATAAGTTCATCGTTGGTTATTGATGGCATTGATTTTAAAAAGTACCCCAAAACTTCCATGTAGGTATGTATAAATAATTTAATCTGAAACTTAAGGTGTGAATAATTTATTCTGAAACTGAGGTATAAATAACAAATCATCTCCCAAAGCTGTCACCCAGCCATTCAACTTAAGTTAAGGATTTAGTAAAAAACTGCATACGAATATGTATTGATATTTTCAGATAGGAACACCTTACTCAATCCTACCTATAGATACAACCATTGTTTTTGTTTACGTGAACACTCTTGACAATCCGTGTCTCCTGAATGGATCAATAAAAATGAAATTTACATAAAGAAACAGATATACCTATTTGAAAACAAGAGACTTTGAGGATAGAGCAGAAGAGACAGGAAGGGGACGGAGAGGAATCTGCGGGGAAAGTTTTATTTTAATTTTTTCCCTGATAAAGATAGACAAGCAAATGGTCTGGATTGTTTTGAATTTTTACAGGCATATGGATATATATATACATATATATGTGCAAAACATCGCAAATAAAGAAACTTTGATGATGAGAGAGCGTTAGAACCCTACCACATTTCCATGTTTTTTAAGTATTCCGCTGCGCACACATGATCATGATTAAGATACATTTTGGAAATGTCGTAAAAAATCTAGCAAAATTTCTATCATAGATTTTTAACTTCTTAAAAATCTTTAAATTTGTAATACTTGTACGTACATTCTGCCACCTTTAATCAACTAAAAGTAGAAAAAATTAGCGCAACTTATTCTTTTTACAAAAGTTAGTCTGAAATCATAATGAGTAGGGTGTATGAATTTGAGATCTGCAAATCCAAGGCTTAATTTCAGGACAATATACAATATAGTGATACCCCTTGAGTTAAGAATTTCTGCTTCCAAACTACTTCTTAACAGCGCGTATCTGGTTATAAATTTAAAAACACGAGAATGTCATATAGCAAAACCCTGAGCTTTGTCATCAGTAAGTGAGTGAGGCATGGCTGGTGAGTTGTGTATCCCTGGTGGATTAAGCTTTCTCGAGTAACTTGTAACTCTTTCATGCACGTCTGAAAGTATGCAGAATTCAGATTCCCCCACCCTGGTGTGAATATATTTTGCATGCATGTACGTAGATACATGTATAAAACATCAAATATATATAGATATATAAATATAACATACACAAGTATACACACGGCATACATTTTGTAAATTACGTTATTCTTCGGAGTTCATCCTCCAGCTACTACCATCCTTGTTCCCGACGTAGCATCTTGAAAACGCATACACTTATCCCAATCCACTTGACTTTTAACAACAGGACTTACTGCCAACTCTTTAGCCTCGTGAGTATACTAGTCCTCAAGTGAGAGCAGCCTTACGCCTATAAGTTCCTGGCTTTTCAGAGTGTAACTAATACAGAAGGATGTCTGTTTTTATTTTATTTTGCAATGTATAATAGTAATGTATATATCTGTATGTGGTGTAAGTAGATACACACTATAAAACATACACAATACATGTACATACATAGTACTACTACAACCTTCAGCATTTAATGATACGATACTAGCTACTATCAATAAAATAGTTACAACTATGCATGACCGCGGTGAAAATACTGTGATGATGAAGTACCATTAATGTATACATGCGTGTCATTGTCATTCTCGTTTCCTGGAGGCGTACGTCTTCAGAAAATAATGTGTACGACGACAATGACGTCGACGGAACATGGACATTTTCTTGTTCTCCAAGCTTTCACAACTGTTAGGAAGATACTGTTCTTAGTACGATTATTAGCCTTCCACTATATTCTATACACTTTCTACAAATAAACGAATCCAATCAAACTTGTCCATGAATCTTCGCACTTAGATACTTGATAATTATTTTTAATAATTTTTTTTATTTATTACGTCTTTGATCTCCTTATGACTACACCACTGTTGTAGCTGCTAGAAGCTGTTGAACTTTTATTTGATCAAACATCTTATGCATTTCTACATGCATATGTACAACCATATATCATATAAGAACCTTTGAACAATAAGCAATAGTTCCAGAAAGATAACCCAAGTCATTGTAATCAAGCTTCCGTACAGAGTATTTAGGATATGCATTTAGTATAATTAGGTGGTTATATTGTTACCTATATACATATATAATTACCCAATATTAAATAAGTAAGCATGCAGCGGGCATGTACTGCAAATATGCTGTATCTCTTGTATCATTGCCCAAGACTAATAATAATCTGGAAATGCGGAGTAAAGATGGTGAACATTGTGACTCCATGTGGATTCAGATGACAACAAATGAAAACTAAATATCAGCACTTAACTCCAAACTACTCTATACATGTTTGGGATGCTATCATCTTGGTGTATAAACACTTTTTCAGCCATTCGTTTCCCTATTCATACTTTCACCACATGTACATATGCACGATTGTTTGTTTTAATCTGCCTATCTTTCAGGTCCGAAATATACACAAAGCCTTCAAAGTGAGAAAGAGAGAGAGAGAGGAATATATGTAACAGAGAGAGAGAGAGAATTGTATTATGGAGGAAGGAAGAATGAAACTACTTGTGTGTACATTTATTCTTGTAAATTTTACAAAGACCGGAGAATAGTATAAACTTTATGCTTCAATATAAAGAGACGAGAAACAGAACCACTTACTCTTTTCGAAGTGCCCTCAATAATCTTTTGATCTCGTTGGTTGGGACGTCTTATCACGCAATAGCCTGCAAAATATAAGGAGAGCCATAAAAACAACATCTATGCATGTATACAACTGTAAACTGTAAAGTTAAAGTCGAGAGAGCCACAGCACACTCCACGTCTTTTCCTTTACCTCTACCATCCCCTAATAATATACATACTCTGCTTCTCGTTAAAAGTACACAAATAAACGATTATACCTACCACCCCAAAACATTTATTTTATATCCGACGCAGCCCACATTATTCCACCGGACTCCTTATATAGTTGTTACATAAACAAAAACAGGTGATTTTCCAAGCCCTCTTCTGTATACCCCAGTTCTTTTCGGAATAAACTACTATTATACTTTGTATCCATTATTTACATTCACAGGACTTGTACACATAATAATTTTACATTTAGCGTATTCCAAATATACAAATCCATAGAGAGGCCTTCCCTTTTTTAGCGGTTGCATCCACGGAGGAACATTTTTTAGTGTTTTAATTCTAATAATGGAAAATCATTCTAGCTGTTCGGCAACCATCAAATTAGCGTAAGCATGCAAAGACGCTTGAACTCTGAGAGGGGAAAGCGGCCAGTCATCGAAAACAAGGTTAACGATCCACCTCATTTTCCGTACATACCTACTCAAGTATTAAAGTTACAATACATTTTCTAACGACTATTATTCGCTCAGACTTAACGCATAATAGTTTTAAAGACTATGCGTGCATATGCCTTTCTGCCTGTTACATAACGACCGGTAGATAAAGCACATTTCAATACAACTAGATATTGCGTGTCTCCGATAACTTCACAAAAATACATGGGCCCGTATCACAAGTTTCTGACCGCCGTAGTGCTGAATTAATGAATTATTTAAAACGACAATTTAACTTTCCCTCTTTATAACCTACTTGATTCTGATAAAGTCGTTCTTTTTGAACTGACCTACAGAGATTATTGCACACGAATTGGGGGCGATAAGACTAAAATCCCAAACAGATGTGGATATATATGGTAATAATTGATTCACTGCACTAGATTTGTAAACTGAATATGTTGACTAAAACTTGGATGAAACATTCGAGGACGAGTTGCTAGAAGGGGTTGGTGCTGCTAGAAACTATAAGCCCGACCTAAAATAAATGTTTTGAACAGACTAATTAGCATGTCTATGGTGGGAAGACAAATTAATACTTCTCGACATTATTTGATTTGCACTATTGCCAGTAGTAATTAGAGCTGTTCCTGTAGTTAATAACCTCAAATTATTCTGAAGGGAACGGGATCTGAGCTAAAACGAGATTGGGAGAGGTTCCGATCCGCCGTAAGCCACTAGGAGTAAATGTATACACAGACAGACATATCGGATTCTTACAGTAGTATACATACATATATGTGAATGTACCAGTGGGGTGTATTCGTTGCATTGAACAGTACATAGAGACTCTGTGCTCCCAGAGGAGCATATAGTATGTATATATTAACTTGAAAGAAAATGAGAAATACGTCAAAATAATTATCCGGGTATGTAGCAGAAAATTATAATCTTAAAACAATGACGCGAAACCATGGTTTTTCCATAAACTCACGTGGAGGGGCTGTGGTGGTGGTAGTCATAGGGCGAGCTGTGGTAGTGCTAAGTGTAGTAACATCATCTGTGGTGACTGAGCCTCCTCTTGTGGTAGTGCCGTAGTCAAAGGTATTCCTACTGCTTGAAATCTCTCCTTCTGTAGAGGGATAGCTGCTAACAAGGATCGTGCTGGTGATATGTCCGCCAGTCACAGTCTCCGAGGATATTGTTACGGATTCTGTCGAAGCATGGTTTTGAGTAGATGGTGTTCGGGCCGTTGAGGTTGACGTCGCGATGGCTTGTTGAAGTATATATTCCTTTTGGGTATACACTACAAAAGAGGAACAGATTAGAAACACCCGTGACTTTGAGCATAACAGCATCCTGAACAAGCCAGGCATATAATTTGTTCTATCATGAACAGGATGTCATTACAATGTTTACTAAACTCCAAGAAGCACAGCAGTAGGACATAAATAAATGCAATGAAAATCGGTTCATTGGGGGTACGTTCAAGTGCTTTGTTGGTTAAAACTCTGCGTAACTATTATTACTCCTTTGTTCTTTGTAGAAGCTGTGACTGCAATACTTAAGTGCAACGGATTGGTTCACCGGAGCTACGTGTCTAAAACCTTCTTCGTCAGTTATTATAACATTTCGCGGAGCTGTTGTAGCAACAACACACTTTGAATAATACAAACCATCAAGTATTACGAGCTCAAGACTAGATCCGGGAAAAATAAAAGCATAATCAGGCAGGTTGTAGCAAATCACAATAATAATTATTATTGCGGGGAATAAATAAAACTCGAAAACAACCTAATTGTAACCTAATCCTTGCCTCGATGATTTGCTCACAGATTGTGGCTTGGGGAGTAACATTCGGAACAGGAATAACATTCCATGTGATAATAATAACAATAATAGTAATGACTTCAAAGATTTTAGAACCCCTCGGTATAATTTGTGTATGGTCATACATAAGTCATGTAGTAAGTCAGGATAAAAACAATAAAAGTTGGATTGGAGGTCAGATAGGAAGTAAAATTTTGATAGTGGAACTTCTATATTGCTTTTGACACTAAAGGAAAACGTGTAGCTGGGCTTTATTAACATTCTTCAGATCTAGGCTTAGTATGCAGTAGTAATTTTATAGAAAGCAGAAAATGTTACTAGTTATGTGTTACGGATTTGAGGTGTTCTAGCTTGCTTTCCTAAAGTCAGTCATATATAGCTGAAGCTTAGACTGTTATAATTCCATATGTCTCCAGTAAGTATAAAGTTATAAGGTAGACTTACATTACAATCTATAATGCAGTATAGAGGAATGTGTAGTAACTTTTTATACAGTACTTATTACACTATAGCAAAGCAAACCACAAGTCTCGTCAATCCACTCCTGCCCTATTCAACGTAGTTCTTCACTGTAGTCGCTTTCAGCAATATTTTCGTGAATGAAAACAATAAATTCTCCACTCTGTCTGTCAACTTGTAATCATGTTGCTCTGTATGCATTCATCTGTGTATATAATAATAGAATCTAGTCTGAATGAAATCTCAGAATGACCAACTGGCATGTTATTCACATTAGCAGTTTTTCTTCCGACCTCTTGTATACATAACATTGGGACTTTGGAGCAGTTCCTACTTTATTTTCCACTAACTTATTCCTCTATCTTAAGTACAAGTAGGAAAAAAGAAAATCCTCCAGGAGCCCTTCCTAGAACAAGTTATTCGATAACTTTTTACATTTCAACTTTCTCGACTTCTCCCTTTTACTTTTATGTACTACATTCTACGCTTGTGGTAATGGTTCCTAAAAGTACTATTAGACAAGCAGTTACAAGTGTGAGGCATATTCTAATAAAATGTACTTAATGTAAGTGTGGCATGAAGTGTGAGTAATTTACAAATACACCTTGGAATTCGTGGTTCATCAAAGAAAATGTACTACCTTCACTATAGTTTCCTTACCCTTATGTTTAATACAAAATAAAATGTAAAGGTTGGGGTTAAAATAGTGCTATAACGAAAACTTCCAACAAAATAATTTAGATTCGATGGTGTCACAGTATTTTTTCACGGGTTTCCACCTAACAGCAGAACTGTGAAGTTATGTAAATTGTAGTGATCATCAACAATAACTGGTTTCAAATAAATTATTCCTACACAGAATCAAATAATAATAATAAATAAAACTTCAAGCAGTACAACATAACAATAAATAATAACAAGTTGCAACAATCAGGATAACATCCTTCAAACTTACCAACACATGGGTTGAACCAGAGGATCCGCTGCCAGCCCAAGCAATCATAAACGTCCTTGACGTCAGTCCCATTACAAGCGCATCTGGTTCTTAATTTCGTACCTAAAATCCCTACAATAGCCAGTCGACACTCCGAAGTTGGTCCAGCACACTTCCGTGTCACACTATCAACAGCACAAGCTTGTTCGAAATGCTCCAATCTGGACCTGCGAATTCAGATTAACAGAACATGTATCCGGTACGCAACGCACATACATTTAGAATTTCTTTCCAAAAGACGCAGACATCACAAACAACTACCTGCATATACCACTTAACCGTTGTTATCATCCAACCTCCGACCCCCCTCAAGACTTAACATCTCAAGCAACTGATTTTTAACATTCATACAGCGTTTATATTTCATGTATTTTGGACTCGTCGTTTTACTCGTCCATAAAATAAATACATAGGAATGTATTACACTATTTAAATATACCTAAGGAATTATTTATATATACTTACAAAAATACATTTTCTACCAAAGTTTACATCAAGAAAAAATAAGACGGTAGAGAATCACGTCTAAATATAAATTTAAACTTATCTTACTTGCAGTCAGGGTGAGCACGACAATTCTCCGCCAGAGAATGGCAAGAAGGTGGATGTACGCCTTGGTCAGCCCGCTGGGCACACACAGGATGGAGTTGCTCTTGTGCTATTCGGCATTCATCGTTCCGATTCTCTGTTTTCCTGTGGAATTAATTCATGCCCGCGTATTACTTTAATTCTCATATCAAAAGAATTTCCAACAAAATTAACCCCGGGCGCTAACCTTTCTACTATAGTAAAAAACTACAGCACATACACTTACCGTTGAATTAATACTTTAAGCCTCAAATCATTTAGAAAACTATACATTTATAATACATATATACATAGATAGATATACAAGAACAACTTTACACGCAACTACTGAAACGTTACGTCCCACAATGGTAGCTCCCAATCGCTGCAAACTTCATAAAAGTTACAACTTTTCCTACTGTGACATTTTCAAAGCCAGTATAACTTCATCTCCAACCAGATGGTGAGGAATTTGCACAAATGAAGAAACATTTAAAAAGACTAGTACATGTATCTGTATAGGTATATCGATATAGATGGCTGAACAACAAAATCAATATTATGTGTAGAACATTTTAATCGAGTCCATTTATACGTTCTGGATTACGAATCTAGCGTTCGCAATTTCCAACAATTTCCAACTATTTAAAATAATTTAATAGCTATGTAATTTCTTACGTAAAATCGAATACCTAAACAATTAATGATTATTGGTACCAAATCAGTTGATCAAATTTAAAAAAAACGTTAAAAATGCATTCTAAATTCTTTACAACCAGCTAAAAATTATACTTATCAGCAGGAAGAAAAGCGTCATCAGTGCGTTTGAATGTAAACAATCCATGTTGTAAAAAGCCGCAAAAGTTTGCTATTAGTATGCACTGGCCAAGGCAAAAGGTATTAGAGACTTAAAGCAGCAGGCGACAAGTCTCTCGTCTGTACGTGTCCTTTTCTCGGGCATTTATTAACCCTCGGGAGAAAGTGAAGGAATGATGAGAGACGTGAGACAGTGTATGTATATATATACGCACATTCTGATGAATTGGCTTTGTCAGTCAGACGAAGAAAAAGAGAGAGAAGAAACAAGGAACAAGACTTGATAAGTCCAAAGGAGACTGAGAAGCCTTTAAAGAACGTGTGGAAGGCTTGATATGTACTAACTCTCTACAAATATATACATTATTGCACTTCAAGAATATATATATATCTGCCCTAACCACGATGGAACCTACGAAAGGAATACAACTTTCCTCTTCTACTTCTTCTTTGCAGAAAAATAAAGAGTAAGTACATTGTATGAAATAATAAGCAAGATAGAGAGGACGAGCGACAGGAGCAGGCATCAGCCGCGGCTGTATTCAGTTATGACAATCCAATGACATTATTAGGATGACGACGTGCGTGTATCCATGTGGGCTAAAGGCGGAAGACCAAAAAATATCACACTAAAAGTTATTGAGTTAAGACAGAAGCTTGCAGTTTCTTCCTTTCTCTCTCTCTCTCTCTCTCGTTCGCGCGAAGTCAACCTACTTCTATGCTTTGAGATGAATTGAGAGGTACAAGAGAAGAAGAGGAGAACGCTGAAAAGAAGCAACATAAGTCAAGATCCCTTTTTGGTTTTGGTCTTGGTCGAAAAGTGTGCGTATGTATATGTAGATACGTACGGGGGAATAGAAACGACGGCGGCTTCGGTTTAACTTGCGGGATTTAGTCGACGACTAAGAGTATAGTATCTACTGGAGAATAGGTGGTATTAAGTGTACATTCTGTAAAGGACAACGCAAAATGCATATATAAAGGACAAGCTATCAAGTACATAAAGGGCTACGCAAAGTATGCGTATATGCATTCACTACTGGAAACCAGTACGTAAAGTATAAATTTAGCATTGAAGAACCACATAAGAACTACACGGATATATTCACTACTGAATAACTACTACAGAAAGTATATAAATATTGAAGAACATGGTAAAGGTATATGACGTGTCCTGCTACAGAACAGAACACACAGAGAAAGAAGGAGACGACATGCAAAGTTTCCTCCACTCTACACTATTCCTACAGTTCCTATAATACAGTATACACATGTATATAGCCTTCGTTTTGTAGAGGGCTCAACTTAATCTTCGAAAAGAAAATGCATTCGAAACTGACGAAGTTGGCTCAAGTCGTAAATTTACGGCTGCATGAGGCAAGAGTTTTGTTCTGTGCTGGTGCTGTGAAATATATTTAAGATAGCCTTTTTTCCACACCAACTTGTTTCTACATTTTGAACTCTCTTTGCAATGGATACTGTGTATATATAGATACTTGAAACTATATTTACAACAGAAATACAACCGTAGAACTTACACCTTTCCATCTTAACACATTATTTTGGTGTTGGCAGAAAAGTGCGAGACAAGAACACCCACTACCTCCTTTCCCTACTCACATCCTATATACAACTTTCGAAACACACAACTTCTCTCTTCCCGCCCTATGTGTTCCCGTTCGTTTAAATTTTTAATATTTTTCAACTTTAATGTTGCCAACTTACTCGAGGAAAAATTCAACTTTTCAAAAAATCCAAAACTTTACCATACAAAGTCATAAGACAAGGCTTATTCCTTGTCCGCATCACATTACATATTATCCTCTTATTCAGGCTGGCTTGGCTTCACCTCAATAAATATTAAACAGAGAGGAAATCACAAATTGAAAAAAATTCCCGCACAACAAAATAAATTAAATTCAGTTCCAAAGCTACCTCTCACAAACTTTTTTATCCTGTCGGGTCTCACTAAAAAAGTCTTTACTACAATAATCTGATACTCGAAAAGTATCTCGATACTTCGAGACTTTTCGGATGTGAGCTTGAATGATACGATCATTATAATACCCTGGATTTTTAGTTCCTTCCCCTGCTCATCTAACTGCTTGTGTGCTAGGAAACTAGTAAATATGTACATCATCAGGTTTAGTATTACAGATAAATAAACGCTTATTAGCATTGTGAATACTGAAAAGCCCCAATTCCATTGAATATACAATAAAATTGTGGATACAGATGTTTTATTATAACTTGTTTTCATTTTCAGCTCTTATTTTCATTTGTGAACTCTCATTCAAACCCTATCAGCTTAAATAGTTTGTACAAATGTTCAGAGTGTAGAGAGTTGTCGGCGAGGAAAATTATTACAAGTGGCGGATAAGCGAATGGATGGCTTGTTGTTGGAAAACTAGGTATATAATGCAAGAGAGAAAGAGGACGGATTGAGCATGAAAGTTGATAAGAAGGAGAAAAACCTTTCTCACGGATGAAAAATTCCTTTTGTACTTTTCACACTGAAGAAAGGCTATAGAATGATACATATCAGGACTGAATAAAGGTGAGGTGGGCAGTGCAGAGTGAGTGAGGAATCTTGTTTTTGTAAGAGTCGGTCCAATTTTTCACTTCCACCTCCTGAGAGCCTTAAGATGGCTGAGAGAGAGAGAGAGAGAGAGAGAGAGAAAGAAAAGAGAGAGAGAGGTTGGAAATAGTGAGAGAAAAAAAGTTTATGTGCAAGTGCAAAGTGCTGCTCTTGCGTCTCCACAGTAGAAATAAGGATCCATGTGTCTACACTATTACTGCTACACTGTAGCTCTACTAGCCTACACTTCTACAGTAGTACAAGAATTTAAATGGATAGCGTGTGTGTGTGTGCGTCTAACTTGGCTTTTCCAGTTGGCAACTTTCGGTCTGTATTTCCTGTTTCATATATGTACACTACTACGAGAAGAGAAAGTTATTTTTAAAGGATATACACATACATTTGGATAAATACATATGCAGTTGTTGGCCAGCTGTACCTGTTACAAGGCTATCTCCTTAGTTTCTTCCTTTCTGACTCTTTTTTTTACAATAGTAACAACCATAATAACACAGGTGGAAGGCTTAAACATATACACAACGAATGGAGAATCGTGCCATTTAGGCCCGAATATATACAATAGTGTTACTCAGGCTTAAATATATACAACAAACAATGCTGGCTTAAATATATAGAATAGTGTCATTCAGGCTTAAATATATAACAGAGAAACGTGTCATCTCCAGGAATTTGTAAACGTGCATTTACTTTTCATATATGTCGCTGCTTCGTCGCCTTTCCTTGCGGTAACAAAAAAAACTTGCTCACAGTTGTTTGGACAAGAACGATCGCTGTCTGACTGCTGGTATGCAACTGTACTTAATTACATACAGTCGACCTTCCCGGGTAAAACGGCGTGGCTGTATTGTATGCACGGCATGGATATATGCTGCTGGTAAATGTGAAGTGGTGATTTGTTGGTTGCATAGAGGAAAAAATTGGTCATGCGATCACTATAGAGGCTCAAAGATGCGACGACGAGAAGAAATGAGGTGTGTGTAAGGTATCTGTTACTTTACATACAGCTCGTCCAGCATTTTGTTGGCAAGTATTCACGGAGTAATAGTAGGAGAAGGAATACCAAAGTTTACATATCATCTCGCATCAAGTCGCCTTCTCCATGGTAGTGTACGAGATCTCATTTAGGTATGCGTATCCACTCCTTTAGGTTCGATTCTTGGGCTACTTACTCCAAGAGGGATATGTTTAAAATGGAACTGAGAGCATGAGAAGGGCTCTCCACTGCATTGGTATAGGTGCCTGGAGAGCTATTAGAACCGTCTCCTTGTCCTTTCTTCTTTGTCTTCTTTTTAAACCTTGCAAACACTGATTCAACCATTCTCTAATATTCGCTTTTCGATCAGAAATTCATCAGCTCTCTAGCTGACATCTCAAGTATCCACTTGACTCAGGTTCCCCTCACTGTAAAAACCGTGTACGGGACATGGAGCCTGTAGTTTACTAGACTCGTCTTCAAGTGTAGTCTTCTTGATATACATAAAACCCCTTCGTTATTGGAACCAACCTTCATTGTAACCAGTGTTTAGACATTGGAGGTTTGAGTTTTAAGAAGAGCTCTGTATACGGCAGGAGCAGCAGCCAGAGCTCATGACTATTTTGAGCATATTCCTCGTTACTTGACTTCGCATGGCTTGTTCAATTCAGCCTTCGATAAATTCTCCACCATCCCCCACTACGTCGAACATCATCTTTGCTTACTAAAATTGCTGATAAAATAATATCATGGGTTTCACTCTACATCATCTCGACATTGAACAAGATATACTCATGATATTTCCTCCTCGTTAACTTCTGATGCTCTAACATTTTCCGGAAAATAATATTGGGAATCGAACTGTGATGCAAGGAATAAACGATTGGAAGAGCACACTATGTATACTCGTATTTTAAGAAAAAGTATATATGTATACTAGTTCAATTTTGAGGCCAAATATATACACCTAATTTCATTTTGGAAAAAAACTTTCTTGAAATCCATACTGCAGTTAAAAAGTATCACTGTACAGCTGTAACATAACATATATACATATAATAGAATTTCCTATAACTAGATATTCGTGACTCCTGAGTTTAAAACTAATTACAGGATGGGATAGAGTTTGGACTGTAAAAATACCCACATGAATTAAAAAGTGAAAGATACACCTGTACCCCCAGCCAACACTGTCAACGACCCTTCCATAAATTACTTGGGGAAATAAATGTCCTTCTGTGTACAACATTTGCAATCCTAACGAAAGATTGTCTTCGTATCGATCCGGATTCAAATACTTACATCCCTGAGTCTTCCATATATATTCAGGACTACTTCACCCTCTTTATTCAAGCTCGACTGTTTTAACGGACCCTGATGCGTGCAGGCCTGAAGTAAAGGACACTACATATTATGATATGGTAGCGTCCCACCAGCACCACATGTTATTGTAGCCGACCGGGGAAGTGCCCGTTCTCAACATAAATCTTGTTCACAAGCGAATCTTACACACAACACACATAGATGTATGTACACATACATAGTCTACGATTAAGTTAAACACTCACAAGTACAAATTTCCTCAAATTCGTACATCCTCATCGAGCATCTCTTTTGGGTATTTACTCATTCGTTACTGCAATGAAATATTTATTACCGCCAGCCTCATGCGCTCAATACCTCCGAGGTCCACATGTTTCATTTTTCGACTCCGTAGTAAGTTCATTTGGACAAATCTATTTAGTACATAAGAACAGACTTTTCAAATGGGTTGTGACAATAGCTGCACAACTTTTCTAACTTGGTTAGTCGTTTAAACATTTACCAACTGAATTAAAAATTGAGTTTAATCCACCAGAATACTGGCTTCGTCGTCCCTTTGGCATTCACATATATTTGGCAGGCGTCTGTAAGCTTACCCGAATTCCCTTTTGGGATTGAATTCGTAGAACGTAACGTTTCAGCCTGGAGCAGAGGGATAATTATTAAAATTTATATGTATGGAAATTGAAAAAAGAAGAGTTTTTACTTGCAAAGACAGAAGGCTACTTCAAAAGCCCATTTTGGCTCCACTCCTCTGTAGAAACTTTGAAGAGCTAGCATGCAGGTGTCTTTGCGGCACCTTTCATTTGTACACCAATAAAGCACAGCCTGGAGTAGTGTGGAACAGGATGGATTTAGGTTACAGTTTTGCAGGGACGAAGAACACGTTGTTAGCAGAGTGAATCGTTGTGAACTTTTATTGCTGCCAGCTATAAAATTGATTCAATGACAAGTTTCCTTCACATGGTTACATCAAGACACGTTCATACACTAGTTTAAAATAGTTCGTACTCTAGTCATCATTATGCCTCCTCTCTTTGCAACATGTAACTCTAACCTTGTAGGAGGTGCCGTAAACTTGTTGATAACAATGCGTAAACCCAGTAACCCTTTTCACCTGGCTGCAGTTGTTCTTGCAGCGTACATTATTTGCCAATTATACTGGTGTAAAGATATACATACAATAGATCCATACGCAATATCAACATTGATAGTTCTGGAACTTAATAATTGTGTAATAGTAAATTATTACAGCACCTCATACATGCTTTTATATTCACCTTGCGTATTATTGAATTAAAACGGGTATTTTAGGTACTCAAGTTCAAGAGAAACCCCACTCACTACATTGATTTCAAACAGCAATACATATCAGGAAGTACCTTAACCAAAATAATATGATATAGTATTTTCAACTCCACGAATCAAATATAAGCTATAATTGAGGGCTAGCGATATAGGTACACATATGCACAATAAGTAAATTTCTTCCAAGAACTATAGCTCGTACGTCATATATTTCTCCCTATGGACATGAAGTATGCATACTTCCTTAAATTTGGCAAGACCCAGTAACCGTAGCCCTAACGACGCTATTTTATTTTTAACTACACAATCAATTCCAAATAATCGAATCGAATACTTTATTTTCGCAAAGTATGGATTATTCTAGGAAAGGGCTAGCTGCTGGGATCTATTAAAATGCTTGTGACAGAATCCAGGTAAGTATCGTACTGCATAAATGTGTTATAAGAACATGTTACATCCTTTACAACTCAATTACTTGCCCATCATATCAAATTTCTATTAAAATAGGCTAATAAAAGAATCTAAATAGTACCTGATGTGTCAATATGGGATTTATTTTAAAGCTTTTGTACTTGACTTAATTCATAATCGATGTCAAATTTCATGCATCGATAAGCTTTCTTCGTATTTCTTAATGTCCTGCCCTACCACAATGTTGCGCGTCACTTTAGGTAATGACAATTAATGGCATAAAAGCCAATTCAGTAATAGTTAATAATAGTTCACTAATAGTTACTACTTCCTAATAATTCCCATAATTCCATATGACGTATTTTCTAATGAAATAATCAATTTCTGGGTCTGATTGCTTTAATTTGTAATGTCAACGATTCAACGACTGCAATGACCTTTAAAAGGAATTGACAATAAATTACGTAAATGAGGCACTTAATAATTAATAAAAACAATCAAACATATGACATTTTAATACGATTCCAAGTAAAACGCTAAAAGAAACCAAACCTTCGACAACTTGAAGGTAGTACAATACGCAGAAGGTGTTGGTGAATATCCCCAATAAAGTTATTTCACATGACAAAGAGAATCGGCATAAATTAATCCGGCGTATAAATACACGAGGACTGTTAAAAATTATGAGGTGTGAAATGAAAACGATGTGATCAAAATTTACCGTGCGGTCTGACGCTGGTGATGGATGTGATACCACTGGATGTCTTGGGCTGATTGGCCGTTGACGGATGATTTGTATTATGATGAGACGTAATCTTAGTTGGCGAAAGGTAACTTGGAATAAAGGGTGGCTTATTGACGTCCCTCTCGGCAGCAGGACCCAAGAGCGGTGTCTCCAGCTGAGACTCAATCTCTTGCTCAGGTGAGTGCCACATGACTTGAACTGTAATTGAGCCAGAGTGGGTCGTAGGAATAGATTCTGGTGAGGGATAACCGTGATAAGAAATTGGTGTTGAAAATGACTCATCTACATAGAGATGACTGTCAGTGCGAGCGGCAGGAACAATCATATTGTCTTGATCGTATGCGTGCTGATGGTGAATCGTGCGAGGTTTAGGAAAGAGGGACACGGGCGAGAACGAATAGTGCAAACCTCTTTCCTTGTGCCCTTCTAACGACAATAGTGCTGAGTTCGTGCCAGTGAAATCAAGGGGCTGCCCGGAGGCTGGAACAATCAAAGCAGGTAAAAGCTAAAGCTACCAGATTCCCGTATTATTAACAGATCCTGTTCCCTGGTCAGTCTTTCTTTAACAATATATACCTTCACAATTATTTTCATAAAATGGATGTTTCATTAGAAATTTTTTATTTGCAATTCAAAATGGATTCAATTTAAAATGGAAGCTTCACTTCAAAACTCTCACGTCTTTAGTTAACACAAACTAACTTAACTACAAACTCGAAAATATAAATCATTGAAGCTGAATGAGCTGTTATTAGGCCTCGTGGATTATTAATTTAGTAATAATTAATAAATTAGTATTTAAATATTATAAATAATCACCTATAGAAACTCTACCTATAAACCACATATTGCTATTTTCTATGAATAAAAATGCTTAATAATGATGCAATACAACTGTTCAGCCTAAGAAATTCAAAGGAGAATGAATCTTTTTGATAAAACTACTACTGTGAAAACTACGTCAAATATTTGAAAACTCTATACTCAGGTATAATGAACCTGACCCTGAAGTTGATCTTCCTAAAATAAATAGTTTAAACATGGAAAAAAATATTATGAACAAAATTTTTGTATATTAATGGTTGATTTTTTTATTCCAAAAAGCTGATAATAATTTGGTTAACTATAACCTATTACGTTAGAAGAATCTTCTGACGACTGATGTTTGCACCCTAAATCCGGCATACCTCAATATTCATATTCTTAGAAGATACCCATCCCTATAGAACGGACTTGCGAAGATTAATAATTGAAAGGTATCTGGTAGCTTTGTATTGAAGCAGAAACGAAAATAATAAACTGAAAAGTGTCATGGTGAAGACGGTGCTAAAGCTCGTGGTGCAAGAATAAGAATATTAGTGCATTTTATATTTATAACTATAATTAGAAGTGAGTGATTAAAAATACGTGATTTTACAGTGAATTGCAGTGAATTTGAGTAAGTGCGAAGTACTTAACATTCCATTACTCGATCGCTAAACCTTGGTCCAAATCAGTATTAAGTACAAGTTAGTGAAATAACTTTTCGGATCTCAAACATTTCATTATTAATAATATGAAACACAGTGTGCGGCCAACATTGTGCAACATTGGAGAGAGGGACATTGAGCAAGAAAAAACATACCAACACACGGGTTGTTGTTTACTTCAGAGAATGTTTTATCACACTTATGATTATTGTTCGGGCAAATGCACCCAAACATGGGCGTAAATCTCAGTCTGGTCCAAGCATCATGACAACGCTCCCTGTTCCGGAGTCAAAACAAACAAAATACACAGGATTACATGGAGTACTTAGTTGATAACTGTTTGTAATTGCTAGCTCAAGTTGTTCAACATTTACTTCCGTGTGATTTCTTTTACAATTGTGAAGTTACAATATTTTTAAATCCCATGCATTACAGCTTGATTAATTTTACAACGTTTGTAAAAGAATTCTATATTATTGTGGTTTCGAGCAACTTTGAAGGTGGGATCAATCAGTTGAATCAGATGACCTAAATAGTAAACTCCGTTCATTATAATGTGGACAACCAGCAAAACTCGATTCACCCCTATTTCAGAATTTCATCTTATGCAGTCGAGGGAAGAAAATAAAATTGAGGAGTGAACTTACCCATCGTCCATTTTACAATGTCTATCTGATGTTTTGCAGTGACTTTTAAAGTCTTTATATAGTTGATGGCACTTGGGTTGCTTCTTACAAACATCCATAGCGTGGTCGCATGTGGGAAGAGCATCCACAGGGTATGGATCTTTATCTGCGGGTAAAATATTCATTTAATGTTAATTTAATGTGTATTAATTCGATTTACAGTGAAGGCAACGTTTGTTGTTTACAAGTGGAGACCAATGTGATTTGAGATCATTGTCTTTCAACGTCGACCTCCATAGTTGTGCCAGATAAAGCAGTGTATAGTTATTGATGTACTACAAGTTGCGAGTAGTTGAAAGGTACTCCATTTACTCTCTTCAGTGTCATGGACATCTGGAACTAGGCATCTGAGTGTGTGTTTAAATAAATTGGACAGCAAGATATACGTTCGATTCTTCGGTCGTCAAGACCGAATTATTATATAATAGTTATATATAACGTCCTACAGTGCTCTATATGGTATTCCCAGTACGCGAGAGCTATAAAGAAATGGCATCCTGCTTATATTATTCTATAATGGAAGAATGGACGAGCTTGGAAACCAATCTGTTGAAGGTATTTACGCAATCTATGTTATTAAGTCTGGCAATTTCAGTCGACTTTAGTTTCTCTGACTGCAAACAAACGGGATGTACTCGGTTGTCGTTTGTCCTAATGTACTGCTTCTATTGTTACCTTCCCTCCCAAGTAATCATTTCATGTAGAATATTTTCAACACTACTCAAATATTTCGGCCTGGTACAAAGGCAAGATTCTGTTGACGTCAGAATAAGGTTTTCAACTAATATTTTCCTTGAGCCCAGTCAAAAGATGAAGATCCGGTGGAATCAGAATGAGACGGGCTATATTTGATGCGTAAAAAAGTATACGCCGAGACCAAGTCATAAAATCAGAAGTATTTGCACATTTGTTTCCCAAGCAGAATCAAGGGAGGAGGAGGGTAACTGATAGAAAATGTTTTATCTTCCATCAAAACATGTCTTACTGCATTTGTACACAAGCCACAATAAGAACGTATCTGATATCTTATTCTCTTCCTTACCCCCTCATCCTCGTGTCTCTCTATAAAACATAGAAATGGAAACAGATGGAATAGCAAATAATATGAGATGAGGAAAAAGTCTGGGAAGAGGAAAAATAGTTATGACAAGGAAGGAGTAAAGAGAAGGAAAGGAGAGAATAGCAAATAGAATCGGCGTATAAAAAGGAAGGGAGTTTGGGGAGAGGGAGAGAGAGAGAGAGAGTCTAGAGATGGTTTTATAAAACGAATTACCTTGGCTAACATGATATGTTACATTTTATAGGGAGTCAAGTATTCACAATCATGCAGAAGATGAGGTCTCAACACTGACAGCAAGATTTATTCCCATGCAATTTAAGTTGGCCATAATTTCAATGATGAAAGCATATAGGCGGTTCGGCGGTCATGCACCAGTCCGCCATGAATCATATGGGACAGATATTAGGACATTCCGAATACATATGACCTCTTGTTCCTACCCCTATCCTTCGCCCCTTACGTATGTATACGTGTGTGTAACATAGTTCATTGCAGCCTACGATTAAATCACCTTACTGTTCGCGATACACTTTATTGGTTTCCTACACACTTTTCTTTTCCGAGTTACATGGCAGCGGGATCAACTTATGGATTAAAATTCCGGAAAATGTCTGTATAGTGCTCTTCTACCAGTAATAATAATAGAAGATGACAGTTGAGATGCTAGTTCCATGTTAAAGGGTAATCTTGAACTTCTGAATATCATGATTACACAATCGTTTACAATCGTAACTACTAATTTTACTACTCGTTTAAAGTGTTTACACTATTGGCTTGCAAAAGTCTTTTTGGAAAAAAATTCCATGGAGATTTTTTATATACAAATATCATGAAAACGGATTGATCACTCAAAAAGTTACGGACAGGATATTAGTAATAATTACATTAATTATTACATTAAACAGTTATTAGTATCCTTAATACATACTCCCAGTACTCAGACACCTAATCTAATTACAAGTTAATGGTTGTAGCTTTGAACATATTACAACTTTCCAAAATTTGATTAATTATTATTGAGTTATACTAGATGCGGTTCAATTCTATGCAAGTAAAAAAAGGGAAATTACCTCTTTCTTTGGCATTAGTACATGGATGTTCGAAAAGATAATCGCGGAATGTGCTGCAGGCGGGATCCGAGGCGGGTGTTGGGCATAAGCAAACTGGATTAAAAAACGGAAATGCTTGTAGCGTCCTCAGAGCAGCTTGGCATTTGGTGATGGTTACCGTCGAACAAGCCACTGTATAAATAAACAAAAAGAAGAGCATGTTAAATTTGTGAGTTACTAAACAGTATCCATTTAAATCTTTTTGGAACATCATCATCCCTGTATGAAGAGAGAGAGAAGCTTTGATCATAATTACATTTGAGTGAGCTAAGAAGGAGCAGAGGAAAGGATGAGCTTTTGGAAAATGAAAAATAATTAGTAATGTTGGCTATAAACGACGACCGTGGTAAGAGTAATATGCTCATCAAGTGAATTGTGTACTGGGCGAACGGAAGGCAGGAAGAACATGAGAATTAATTAAAGGGTCTATTTTAGGCAGATCTGATGATTACGAGCCACTTAAGATACGATGCACATCCTGAACGATCCGATTTGACTTGAAAGCGGCTGCTGCTCAGGTTGTTCGCATCTTCAAAACGTAGCTGCCTCTGTTGCTGCTGCTGTCGTGTATGTGTGTGTACGCGCCGCTATATACACCGCACCGTCTGGAGAAATCGGTTAAAAAGCCCGACGAGAAGAAGAGGAAAAAGAAAGAGACGTCCGATGAAGTAAAAAGAGAGATGTAGTAGTACGTGGGGCATTTTATACTCACATTAAGTATACTTTTGAAATTGGTTAGTACGTGTACATACAATGAAACTATTTCGTCATATGTGACAGCTGTGTGGCAATATAAGGCGCACTGATGGCAAATATCGCATTGCTCAGCCATTAAGAACCCATTAATAGAGGAATACATCAAAACCTCAGGACGAGAGAGTATTTGCGCTATACTTATGTATAATGGAGAAGACGTATACGCTTAAAGTATAGGAGTGCGTTCCTTCCAGAGCTGCTCTTTCGCGCTAAATTAAATATTGTCGAGCACAATCTGCATTGTCGTGATATATGATGGTTTTCAACGATAAAGAAGTCACACCCTGTAGTCTCCAAAGAATATGCTCAACGTTCTGCCAATTCCCAATCTTCCCCAAAACTCGCCTTACTATAGATATTCTATCTTAGGCAAACTTTTGACTCTCTCCCTCCTTCCCTACGATCCCGCTCCTTGCGTACCGCAGATTTTATAGGGAAAGCGACCTGAACCGACAAGAATAGCTGCAGAGATTTGGATAGTTGATTCTCTGCTATAGTCTTATTATTATGTGTGCTTATGGTTTCAGTAACATAAACACATCCGATCTCAAATTATACTTCAGTGTCTTTTATATCCGGGGATTTATCATCGGAACGCGGAAAGACAAAAAATCCTCGATTATTTTTATTATTTAAGAGTCAAGCTAAAATTCGCCCCAACAGAATATATTCAACTTAACTGTAATTAAATATAAATCCGTAAGACTGTAACGATTATTCCATTGAGATGCTTTAAAACATCCGCTCTTTACACTCTGTTTAGTTTTAAAATAAAAAATTGTAAAAATGTTCAGGACTTTACTGGACGGAAATAAAATTTGTAATCCGTCTTAAAAAGTGTAAAGAAAAAAGTGGAAGTCCTCTATTCCTACATACAACAGGTTCCGTCAGTTGTATCTGCAATTTATATGTATCACGTTTTATAAATTTGCAAATTAGAAATATATATTAAATATCTCTTATAAATTTTATTACCTCATTCATGCTCCATTATTCTAGTACCAGTACCTGAATAGTATAGACTGAACTCTCCTACAAACTCGGAAGTGGGTTAACCTACATATAAGTACAGATATTACATCTTACTATATAGGTTTTATTGTGTGTACTGTATTTTGTCTATAGTTTAAAAAAAAGAAATCCACCAAACCTAGGGAATACCTTGCCCGAGAATTTCTTCGAGGCCCATTTATTTTATCTCAACACTTTTTCGATTAACCACCGTTAAACTTAAATGAGCCCATAAAATATCTACGATCGTCGCCAGCATCTCAACTGCAAAAGAAATTTTACGACTGGCTTTTTACTCTGTGAACACTCATTGTCATTATTGCGGAATTTTTTTTTCTCGCTAGTTCCTCCTTTTCTCATCTAATATTTCTTGCTTTGGGCATTGCTATGGCACCTCTTGCTTCTATACAAAAATAAAAACTTCACTCCCAATCTACCTCCCGAGCTCTGGCATCCGTAGCATCGTATATATGTTTTAATTGACCAATTAATCCTAAACATGAACACACCAAACTCTTTATTTTGTGTATATTGATAGTCAATTATAGAGCGGATTATGTTGAGTATATATATCAATCCATTTTATATCAGAGTTCAAACTCTGCTCGTCCCACGAATAATTTCACACTTTAACAAGAATAAATTAACAATATTCTGCTTGTGCTTCTCATATTTACTTGTAGTTGGTGATTTCTAAGCATTAAATGGCATATTTGGTATGGCTTATTAGCTATTTTAATGGCAACGCAGTTATCCCGATCAGCGTAATCATTTAGGATTTGAGCCTAATTATTTGCTGGGAAAGTTTCTCCGTTCAGTTTTTTGTTTGGAAATGCTTGTTTTTCTGTCTTTCGTCGGGAATTATGATGGTAAAAATGGAGTTCTCCATACTCAGTCAAGTATATATATATCCGTGTACTTTAACTGAATAATGTTGAAAGCGGAGTAAAAGACTCACTAAAGGAACCCAAGATACGTTAATGTTACTTATGTAAGGAACCCCAAGATATAGGGTTAATGTTGTATAAGGAACCCAAAGGTAACACTGCAAGGGGAGACTTCGAGCATGAGAAAAATTTCCAAAGTATTTTTAAATACCATAGTCATATAGTAGTTCAAAAAGTTATGAGATGTTCAGGAGTCCACATTTGCTCCAAGAAGTAAAAGGTCTACAGGACGTGGAGTGCTGCGTGCCAGAATTTCAGGATCTCCTCCTGTCTAGAAAACTATCCCTGGTGTGCAATCTTGTCTATGTGTGCTTTTAGTCGTAGCAAACATTAAGGTTCCCTGGGTCAGGAGGAAAAGGATGCCTGTATCTTGGAATTATAGCAGGAGAACGGTGGCTGGTCCTGGGTTTGCACGTATTACAACACTACATATAGTTATAATTCTGTCTATAGGTTAAGTCAGAATAGTAGTAGTAGTAGTAGTCTAGTGGTAGCCAGAGAATTACAGTGAATGTGCCATTGCAAAAGCTATGTCCACAACATCAAGGATACTGAACATCCACCACCACACTACATGGAAAATTTCTTCTCCTTTTAACCCATTTGAAGTAAAGACGCAAGGACGAGCATTGGAGAAAGACATAAAAAGTACGGAGACGTATTATCTAATAGGGGCTCCTCCGGGTCTGTTACGTGTAATAAGACATGAAGACGATAAATTGAAAAGTATGTGAGGAGGCTTGACGTGGACGTAAGTCATACGGGAGGGTATTATATAATGTATTAACCGAGGTAGATACTACAAGGTACATTGGTAGTAGCAATGGTAGTATAGTAGAGTCATGCCACACGGGCAGACCGCCGGGCTAATCGTAGTACATGCACCCAGTGGGTAAAAGTAAGAGCGATAGAAGCCAAGGAGAAAATTAATTAAGTAAATGAAGGTAGTCAAAACTGATTTCGTGTTAATCATGCAAAACTACAAGTCCCTACTTGTTTCATTATACACTTCAAGCATACATACAAGCATATGTATCTATATGTACGCATAAGATGGTAAATGAATGAGCAAATAAACCATTGAATTCCCACTTGGGTGGGGATCCTTATTTTAGTTCATAAATAGCAACTGTATACTACAAGCCACTACTATGACATATATTTTGTTTTCGATAAACTGCTTCTACATGTAGAAGCATATATGTATATGTTCCAGAATGAAATACTGATGTTATAGTTTTTAAATGAATATACTGAATATATAAATAGCCATGCTTTTATACTTGCCTGTGTAGTTTATCAAGTCATATATGACTTTTCGTTCGCACGATCTTATAATTCTTCACAAATCTTCTGCGTTTGTTACTAATTGTGCGGCGCTTATTTTATTATATTATTTTCTATAGATTTATAACAAGTTTGGGGGATTCGTGTAAACTTCTGCTGGAAATTCTCTACTTTCATAAGATATTGTGTAGCGAATTCCATGATATTGTATATGAAGTTCAGTTCTGTGGTTCTATACAAAATTGTATATGAATATGTGTAGTTTACTATAAAAAGCCTTAGTTCATATAAACATATTTACTTATATGAATTTGTATAGATTTGAAGTATGAAATACAGCCTTCATTCTATATTTAAACAGGAAGAAAGGGTTTTTGAAGCATCTTCTGGTCCGTAGCACATGTTATGTGGTCTAATGTCTGGAGTCGCTTCTGCCAACTTCCTGCGAAATTGAATTATTACCCATTGGGATGATGCACATGCAGTCAGTTCTAGTACATAGCAGATGCTTTATGTTTTAAAACTTGTCTTTTTTGGAGCAATGTGTCTATATACACATTTTCACTCTATTCCTCACTTATAGTAGTGTATTTCGAATGTACACAGGAGGTAGCTCCATTTTTATCAACTTCCTCCCGAGCTCTGCAAAGACGACACTTTCTCCTTCCCCTATCTGCAGCACGTACACTGCCTCAAAGTTGATAAAAAATTTAGATAATTTCCTTTCAGGCCTAATTTCTTGTTTAAAACGCTGTGCTACTTAAAAAATACTACAATAATTTTCTTGAGCATTTGATAAACGGTCTAGTTTTGCTGAATAGCCTTTGGCTTCTTTTACAGACAGTAGTGCGAAGTCTAGTGTGGTACTAAACTGTTCATCGATCTGACTACTTAATATTTAGCTTCGCCTTCCTTGATTTCTGATGCTCTACTGCTTCCTTCAATTTGCTCAGGACGGCTGGCTTGCTAACGTTTTTACACAATTTCGGTGCACTTGTCAAGGCATTGCGGATTCCTATAAATGTAGCACAGAATTTGGCGGGATGATCCAAGTATAGCCGTGTAGGAAATATTAAATTCATGTACAAAATGCTTCCGAGCTATATACCAAATACGCTGAAAGTGAGTACCACCAAAAATGTATGACTATACTACAAAGTAGTGTACAAAATGCACAAAACTAATATACATACAAAGTAGATACTCTAAAATAAAGAGCAAATTACTTCAAAATAAAGTACGAACTTCTTTAGCAAAGTTTTCCAAATACGCTAAAAATAGCGTACCAAATAAAAAATTTGCAGCATAATCTGAAGTAATGCTTGTATAATTTGCACTCCGTTCCTTCAACAGCGAAAGGCCGAGGCAACCATTCAGCCTGTGGAACAACATAGCTATTGTGTAGCTGATAATATTATTGATAAAAATACAAAGGCTTGGATATTATTCAGGTACCTGGAAACTTGCAAAAACCCTTGCTAACATGAATGTTCACGTCAAGCGGTTGATGTCTAAATAATTCGGGTGTAATATCGCAAGTGCAGTGTTTTTAGTTAATCGTCCTTTAGTACTGCAAACTAAATTATTAGTATATAACTTTTGTAGGTATAGCTATGAGATTTATATAGTTACTGTTGGTAATACAATGTTATAAGTATCACAGTAGCATATATAGTATAAAAATACTCAGTCATTGCAGGTAGCAGGTATCGGGAGTAATAACATAGTAGTGTCTTAACCAACTGTCCATAGTTATAGTTGTACATGACATTTACATTGTTTGAGGGTTTGCACCATCATTTCCATGTATATAAAACCATCACGATAACATTTCATTTACTACGGGGTTTTGACGTACATGTGCGAAAAGGGATAATCACGCGAACAACATCCAAGAAGGTCTATACATGTGAATGAAAGAATGACAGTTGTGGGTTTGTTTGCGAGCCTCGAATCAATTATCTCTTTAGTTTCCTTTCCTTTTCCGCTCCTTCTACCTCCACCAGTCGATAATCTTAAAAGCTTGCGTAACTCTCAGGAAAAACCCAATAGCTTATCTAGTGTAGCTTCGTCTGATCTTATAAGGAACCTTACATGTGGGTATAAAAGTAATATGCATGTAACTCCGTGATATTATGTAATCCTAGAATATGTAACAATTCATGCACAATCGCCATGACATGTGCATCATCTTCGTTGCAAAGTTATCCCATATAGTTTTTTACATGTTGATTATCTTGATACTGTTTGTGCTATACGTTGTAATGTCTAACTAAATATTACACACTTGTATTTTGATATGTAAACACACATCAGAAGTGCTATTTTAGATGTATCTACTATTATTACGACTGATGCTATTAATATATAGATATGTACAAGAAACATAAAAAATAGCGATGTTTTATGGACATTCACCTGTGATGAGCATCAGAATTATCTGTATAATATCGCCTGCCAGAGTGTCAAACTTACACTAAAATTCTCATTTACATACAAGTTGCTCATATTGTAACTTCTTGCTGCTTTCCATTTCTCCTCAAATGAATTTTGAAGCTCCATGTGGTTTATTTTGTTTGCTGACAGCTGTGTTTTCCCTACTCCTAGTGTCAGCAAAAATGACGTCTACGCTGTATACTTATTATTACTAGGAGCACTAACGTTCCTTTTATCCAGGCATTCGTTCTTCAATTGTTCTTATATCTCTTTTTAGTTCATCATTATGCATTATTAGTAGTTATTTCTCGCATTAACTTCAGCATGATTTGTTATTATTCTGCATTCACGTTATCATTGGTTATTATCCTGTATTTTGTTTATCATTGTTGCTTATTCTAGAAATAATTAAATCGCAAATCTTGTAAGGATACCGACTGCACATAAAAGGTTATAGTATATGGTCAAAGATACGGCGAGAAAGTACCCCGCCATAATTATACACGAGAGGGAAAATCAATTGCCAGCAATGAATGAATCAATCTTTATCAGTTTTTCTATGGGAAGAAAGGGGTTGTTGGAGGAACACAAATATTTTTTCTATTATTACTTCCTTTCCCAACTACAAATTACTATGAAAATATTAGGTTTGAGTCCTCTCCTCATACGACAAGCACCAATATAAAACCAATGCACATGGATATAGAAGCCACTCACACATAAGTGTGTTACTTCTACATCCTCAAAATCCTTTCTTGGGCTAAACCACAAAATTATTGATTGAGACTCTTAAAGTCTACTACTATATACTAAGGCCTTAGTGGTTCTTTTTTTGTCAACTGTTTTTTTATAATGTTGCTTATACTGGGCTACTTCAAGGTTTTATGTCTAGATGAGTTTTTTATATGCCATTAGCACTATGACGTGTATTTATATGTGTGAAATGTATATTTATATATTGTATATACGGTCATACATGAATGTTTAATACGTATGCTAACGTTGCACACGTATATTTTCAATGTTTTATACGTCTATTTATATGGCATGTCAGGTGTATCAAAATATACGAGAAGCACATTGTTATTCGTGTGGAGCAGTTCAGTGCATCAAAGCTAAAGTCGAATTGCGTGCCGTTATTGTCTCACCTTCGTAAACCTATTAGCAATGTATGTATGTATGTATGTCATGTAAATCTATATAGTGTGTACATATACTATATTGTACATATACATTGAAACTGTTGTGTGGATGGATGAAAAATAGTAAGCTCCATGTATCATGTCTATGTAGAGTGTGTGCTATGAATGAAACTGATTTATATCTTTCCAAAGGGTTACTCCACTGTTAGCTCACCGCTCTTCTATGGTCATTGGGTGGGAGAGGGTTGCGTGTGCCTTTTTAATTCTCTGGTGTAAGTACCGAATACTTGAATGCTTCTCTCTCCTGAGTATTCATCACTTTGCAACTGCATAGAAGTTATATTCAGGGCAGGTTACATTTTGTTTTTTATGTGCATAGCTACAATCCTTCCATATTGCGTATCAGCACCGTCAGTAGTCCTATATAGTGTACATGTTTTTGGTTCGATTTGCTGCTCAAAACGGAACTAAGCCCTAAACACTCAACCCGACCGAGGAGGCAAAATTGTATTATATAAAGCAAGAGTTTCTTCGGGTTTTCATTCGAGCAATTCTCTTTCTTATGAAGCTTTCTAAACTTTTGTTTCGGTTTTGGTCTTGATTTGGACTGCAAACAGCTCATTATCCTGATTTGTTTTGTGTTGAAACTGCTTTGAAATCATTGGCTTGCAATTTTAATTGGGTATTGTTGATGTATTTGGTTGTAAGCTGTGATTTCAATTCATCTGAATTCTACAATTTTTTATTTTTTATTCCATGTAATTCTGAATAAAGAAATTGTGCTGATCAAGTGGAATTAAAACTTCAGGAATTTTAATGCTATTTTAATATTTGTAACACAAAAAAGCTTATTTTTCCCAACTGTACAATCCACTGAAACTGAGCTCCTCGGAATTTTTCAGTATTCGTTCGTGGTATTCCGTGCAAAAACTAAAAGTAGCAACAACAACAACAGCAGTGAATTTACATGTGCAGGGCGATGTCATACGGCATAAGCCATTTGGAAATGAGTTGTGACTTTCTACCCTACAGTATAGTATTTGCTAAGTCATTATAAATGTGGGGGAGCCTCGGGAGCGCATGGAGACTTTTCTTGCATGCCATGGAGAGGACGAAATAAGTTGTAAATCCTCTTGGTCGGAGGACTCATTTCATTATTCTAAATTATTCCCATAGTGTACTTACACTGCTGATTTTACAGTGTGGTGATGATGGTGTTGGTGGCGGAGCAATGTGACCTTGTACATTCATAGTATATTACATATGTACATGCTTATATACTTAGATATAATCTACATATATACCTCGGGCTTACTTCACGTATCTATATGTACTCCTTAAGGTTTTCATGCCCCGCGAATTATTTACATTATATTCGCACAATCAACATATAAATATACACAAGTACACACAGCTATGTACATCTACACAAGCTATACAATTCCATTTTTTTCAAAAATATTCCCGTACTTATTACACACCTAAAGCTTATATGTTATGGTATGTTTTATGTTTATGTGTATGTTCGTCACTTGGAATAATATGGGTATGCCACAGTTATATATAACGGCGTTATATAAATATCGCGCAGCCAACTTTCCGAATTATTTTTCTAGTAACGGAAAAGCGTACGAACCAAAATACATAGGATTATCTTGAAAATAAATAATATATTCGTCCCCAGATTAACTATATAATATAGCCAGGATGTAATGCATACAGTCATTAGTCTCGACGTAGAAGAAGAAATGTAACCAAATACGGGAATTGAATCATTAATTTTTCGGGATAAAATCAATGGGTTCGGTCTCACTAAAAACGCAGGAGATAGGTTAACGAAAAAATACGCCGGTTCTTTCGCGGATTTATCAACTTTCTGCCATGCTTTTCCTCGTCTTTACATACCTTCATGATAAACTGCACTCTTTACCTCCAATAATGCTATTTGTAGGTACAGTATAATACATAGGATTTCTTTACACATATATTGTAGAATAAGATAAAAATTATATATAAACAATTGTCGTACTATACCACCCTCCTGTAAAGGAACTTACAGGAGTGATTGCAAGGGAAATAATCCATATAATCATGGCTAAAGCAATTCCCCAAGACTTGAAAGCAATCTTTTCCCTTCTTCTTTTTCTTCTCTCATTCTTCTTTGGTATTTACTTATAGCCTATTATAGTAACCTGCTCCAGGCTTTGTCACTCCGCACACACACGACAGTCTATTATAGGAGTGCTATAATAGGCACCGAGTTTTAACTTTCTAATCGGGAAGTCTTTCTTATTGTTATTGTTGCATGCACTCGCACAACTTTACTGTGTGAAGACTCGTATGTGCACCTGATTTAATTTATAAGGAACTTTGGTTTATGCACAGAAAATACTGATAACATGCACGTACGTATAAGGCATATATAAATATAGGTATATAGATACAATAGATACACAAGGTACTAATACATGCACGATAAATACATATGTGCATATAATATATTAACATATATATGAACATAGCCAAGTGTTCCTATCAAGAGAACTCTTCCAGCTTTGGTGGTCTCACCGAAACCAAAAAATTACTCTTATTCATGTCATTAGGCCATTGAACAGTACTTTGTTGCTGCGGATGCTTCTCTTCCCTGAACTTGATGACTTGGGGTGCAGGAGTTAAAATTGTAAATTCGTGTATAGAAAATCCGATTTCCCCCCATTAAAATTTCAGGGGCTGTGTTATGCACGCTTACAGAAAATACAGATATTATATTACATAATATGTATGTACACGTGTGCCTAGCATATACAAGTATTTACAAGTATATACATATTCTTAATATGTGTATGTAATTATTTATGTACATTTAGCTTGTCTATATTTAGTGTGTATTTCATGTATCTATATATATGTTTACACATGTAAGTAAGCAAAACTAAACTGTACGCACCGGAGAATCCCTGATGATTGCCAGTCTCTACGCATGTATGTAGTTTATGCACCGCTAACTTTCTGTATATAACTTGAGACAAGAAATGTACTCAAAAGTCCCTACCTGCCCTGCTGTGTGTGTGTATTAAGAAGTAGGCCATGTGCTTGGAGAGAGTGAGTGAGAGAGAGAAAGAAAGAAATAGAAAGCTGTAGAGAAGGCTCCAAAAAGAAACCTCACAGAGGGAGAAACTCTGAAGCCACTGAGAATGTTGGTATATCTAAATTTCCTCTCTCAGTGACTCTTCTACAGTTTCAAGATGTAACGAAGTTGTGTGTGTTTGGTAGCTCTGATGTGGCTGAAGGCAAAGACCTGCTTTCTCTCTCACCCTCTCCACCGACAGTCATACCAACATATACACAACTCCAGAGTAAGTTAGAAAGTTTAGAGGAAATTGCGCTGGATTTCTCGCTTTCCTCAATAGACCGGTAAAAACCGACCAAGAGGATCTTGCAAAAATTCTATTATGGAAAGAGAAAGGAGAGGAAAGAAAAAACTAACTCTCGAAGGAGCGTGGTTTGTAAACTTGGCAAATCCCTTGACCCGGCTGGGTGCTTTCTGTACCGCTATCGTTATAAGCCTGACTTGATTTTTTGAGGAAACTTTGGTCCTCTCCTGGTTTCTTCCATCCGTATATACTTAACGAAGGATCTGTGGGGAGGAGGGAAATGTAGGTTGAGTGTACACTTTTGCGGAGAATTGTGACCGAATGGCCAAATTTTTTGCAATAATTTCACTTGTAATGGGTTAAATTTGCATGGACAATTACATAAAGTGCTTATTATGAGCATCGATTTTGTTGGGTTATAGATTTATACATAAATGATTATTGAAAAAAAATGAAAATTTGAATAACTGAATGGTTTAAAAAATTTCATTCATTTTAACTGCAACCACATTTTGATTGAATTTATAGCTAAAAATATATTTAAATTGTTAAATTAATTTTTTTTAAATTTAATATTAATTTTTTAAGACGGTAAATATTAAAGGAGAAATGCTAAAAAATCATTGAAAGTGCCCTTCAATTTTAAATTCGTTTATAAATTTAAAATGTCAATTAAGGTGACCTCAAAATGTAATTAAAAATTCATAAACACTGGCCGCCAAGTACCGAAAAGGGGCAAGAAATTAACAGAAACGGAGCTAAAACGCCACTTAAAACAGTGACAAGCTCTTGGAAGCCGTTATTAAAGTTTCTGGTTCAAAAGCCAGAGATAAAACCTTAATAAAATCGGCAAATGGTTTTTGTAGGTGGTTCGTCCTGGGCTCCGGCAATCATGAGTACATGTAGAGTAAAGAAAATTGTCCCAGAGGAGATGAAATGCAAAAGTGAGGAGGCTATATAGTGTATGACGAGACAGAAGGGCAAGGAAAAGAGAGAAAGGAACGGGGTACTACCATGGCTTTTCTAATTACGGATTTCGTGGCAAGAGGAAGGGTGCCCCTTAATGATGTGCTCAAGTAGTAATAACAGTTTTAAGTATGCACACAAAACCCCGGAAAGTTGCCCAAGGAATCTTTACTTGTAGGTTCGCATCCTACATGTTTACATGCCTTTACATATATACATACATACCTAGTTTTACAATCCATGTTTTTACACGCTTTCGTATATAGTCTACTTGATTTCATGTATGCTCATATACTTGCGTGCACACCTATATATGATCCTACGTACAGAAGTTTCCATATGCGTGCTCATAGACTGTAGTATATACTTTAATATACTTATATTAATTGTCATACATACTTTCACTCATGGTAATACCTTGGGTAATACATACTTAATACACTTATTTGTGGTAATACATACTTGAATATACTTAAGCATGGTTGTTCCTACATTTATACAATATTTTACAAGGTGGTACATGTATATGTAGTACAATTCATAAGACGGAAGATGGAGAAACTCCACTATTCCTTCCGATACTTACACTCCCAGAAATTACATGGATGTAATGGGACACATTTAGAATTTAGAATTAGATCAAAGTAGTTCGGAGCCCATACTTTTCTCTCTCACTATCTACCCACCTACCACTACCACTCTCTCTCTCCCATCGGTCCAAACAACTTTGTAAATGCTCAACTGGCACGTGAATGCGTGCCTCCCCACAATATCAAACACTTTGACCACAGCGACGGATAACACAATTAAAACTGAACCCAAGTAAATTTGTCAAGGAAGATAGGAGTTGTAGTATACTTCACGTATACACACATACATACATGCATATGTAGATACACATGTAGATACATATGTAGATACTCTGTAAGTGCATATACCATGCACGCCTGTATATTCAATGGTTAGAAGTATACACATACAATTATATGTATGTGCTGTATAGCATGTACATATGTATAAGCATGAGATGTGAAAACAAAGTAAACAAACACGTATGTATTACCCTTGTGTATTAAACATGGCATCGTGTATATGCATGTCATGCACAGACATACTTACATAGTAAACGTGCACCAATCAAAGGGTTTATATGCTTAATACAAGGTTGTTAAAGCCTGAAAGACAGTTTTCCTATCCGGAGGAACTGTCTCAGAAACTCGTGGCAACAATCTGTGAAACTTGAAAAAACAAGGTGAGCGTATACAATGATGAATATATATACGAAAATTAAAGCAGAACTAGTAGTAGTAGTAGTAGTTCCTAAAGCTCCATCATAACAGCAGCTTAACAATGTCATACAGAGGAACAACAGAGATTGCAAAGGGAGAAAGCAAAAGCTTCGCAGGAAATGTAGACAGTTGTAAAATCTCCTTTCTTTTCGGTTTAAACTATCTCGGAATATGCTGGAGGAATGACAAAACTATACGTGGGAAGCCAAGAGGAGGGATCTGCTCCTCTCATATACAAACGGTGGATGCTTCGTGGAAGTGCATTTAAAGGATATGTCTTGATGTCCTGTGGGTGCCACCACCACGACATGTGCCTCTTGGTTGGCAACATAATTTCGTGTAGGTATTTCCAAAGTTCCATGTCTTTCCAGAGGTTTGGATTTATAATATTTGGAGGTGTATAGCTCAAATGCGTGTACCTATATGTATGTTATGTTTGTAGGGAATAAGATTGTAAAATATTTGTATAGGGCCAGAAAGGAAGACTAAGAAGAGTGCGGGCAAGAAGAAGAGCACGAGTCGTCATGCCACGATTCCCGCCACTAAAGGAAATTAACAAACACAGCATGCAGGCAAGTTCAATTTGTGAGGAGGAGAAGGAATTCCTTAGAGTCACATTGTCTGGATGGTTATTGCACGTTATATGACCAAAGGAGCCGTCACTTAACGGCTGATAATTAAATATATAGGAAATACATTTACTCCCCAATGAAATTCTTGAGCTTTTCATGAGCCACAGTGGCCTACCTCATCTCCACGCGCCCCGACGACCAACAATTCTCCTTTTTTCCACAACACACACACACATAGATATATATTATTCCCCCAACATCATAACTCTTGTCTTAATTCCCGACTCGGAAGCCTTGATTCATTCCATATAGATTCACCAGCAGTCTTCTGTTCTGGTTTATGGTCTGGCCCGTGATGATTTTTGGAAATGTAAACAACTTCACTAAATCTTATCTCAAGTTCGATATTTAGTACTTCTGTATTTTAAAGTTTTGGCTCTGTCTGCTCTGCTGTTTGTATTCACTATCCAAAATCTTCTCAATTTTTAACAAAGTTTTTGATTTTTCGAACTTCCTGACTATTTCGGCTATTCTTATTCACTATTGTTTATATTGGAATTTCTTAACTTTAATTTTTCAAAATGTGTTTTCTAGTTTTTTACAAAATGTGTCTCGTAGATTGTGTATTTGCAAGGTTTGTTTAACCGAACAATTTAGTAATTTTATTACTATGAAAAATGTCAAGGTTTGTTTCCCCCAAGATAGCACGCTCTGTTTCATCCCGTAGAAATTCGAGTAAAGAATTTCCGTTAACTAAATGTTTACTGTAAATTTTGAATGTTACATACGTTCCTGCTTGTGAAGTGTTATGCAAAAATAAATATTTAAAATTTGCCATAGCATCCACACACTAGCATTAATACTTTACCACTGGCAAGGTTGGTTTAATGCAATCTTTTGAGTTTGCAAGCCAATCTCATTGAAGTTTAAAGCCTCAAGGTTCCGGATTGCAAGTCAATTAGCCGTTTTAACAAGAGCCGCTCAGTTAGCGCAAACATAATGAAATAGTGATTTAAGATTTTTATACAACTGTGTCGGCATCGGGATCAATAAATACTCACATGTACAAAATGTACACTGTCATATTTTTTAAGGTAATTAACATTACTAAAACCTTATTTTGGAATACAAGTGCTTTAATAAAGTGAAGTTTAAATTATATAAATGTAAACAAATCTGTCTCTGTTATTAAATAAATAACGACGGACCCTTGAAGTTAAAAAAAATCACATTTTACTAAATTACAAAATATTAGAGTTCTTCATTCACGGCAAATCAGATGTCGTGTGCTGCAGTAAAATTCTTAGTTAGTCGCAGGAGCATATGTTGAAAAAGTAAGGAAGATGAGAGCGGAGTTATCTGGATGGTAGACACTTTATTTATTAACGGGACGTGCTGCATGCTCCAGGAGACGATGACGACGACGATGTTAGTGAATTATACAAGCTTGTCTTGGTGGAGATAAGACTTGTTCTGTGTGGCGACTGAGAGAGGAACTTTTCTCGTGCATGGAGACTCTGACTACTGTGAGTTTTCAACGATGGGAAAAAATAAAGGACGGAAGGACTAAGGATCCTGTTGATTACAATAGGAAATTCGAGAGAGATAGCTGCATGGAATGTTTTGTGTGATCGAGTATTTCTTACGAGTTTTCCATGGGACCTTGACTATGCTGGATATAGAAAATTCAGGTTTGTAATCCGAATTTACGTGTAAAAAGAATTTCATCTACAGAGAAATCACGTTATAAAACCAGAAAATAAACGTTTGAAAATTCCTTCTCTGTGAAATTCAAATGTTCTATCAAGGAAATTTCCATATTCAAAAGAGTATGTAGGATTCATATTACAATACGGAAAATGCATGTTTTAAGACCGACAACATAACGTTGAATCCTCGTAGCCACTTATGATTACGTGTGCATTTAATAGACGAACGAGAAGAAGAGGCGATGCATGTAAAAATCTCGTCGTGGAGACACAGGAAGTAACATTCACATATGAACGTCAACATGACACAACGATACTCACGTTCATATAATTATATATATATATACATACATATAAGTATATATAACATATATAGTAGTTCTTATATGACTATGTACACATTGTACATGTGACGATACATTTTGGGAAAAGTGTGATAGCGCGCTTCCTCTCCTCCCGCCATCACTATGCCACCACGCTTTCTTTCCCAATCTCTCGCATTGAATTTACGCCGTCTAATTTGCTTACGGCAAGTATAACAACAGCCTTAGTCAACCTCCTCCTCCTCCTCCTCGGCAAGTGAGGAGAGAGCCCTGGCCAGGAAATTAACTAAAACGCATTCTTCATCTTGTAATCAGTAACATCTATATCTCCTCCTGCCTCCTAAATTCTTCTCGAACCACCAACATCGTGTGTTTAGTTCTTTAAACAAGAAAATGTTTTGGCGACCTATTTTTCCGTATTCATTATATGGTTTAAATTGTTTTTTAAACCTACTTTTACACAGCTTTTGTGTATACAAGAAAATCATTTTGCAAACCGGGTTGTAAAACTTTCTTATTTATTTCATTTTTGAAACCAATTCTGACCCATTTGACTATTGCAAATAGTTTTTCTTTTTAGCTTTCTAAAATAATTCCTCCGTATATTTGTGTGCCCTATATGATCGTGTTTTTAAATAAACATTTAATTCCAGCATCAAAACCTGTAAGAATGAGAAAAGGTAGAAAATATTTACTACTAAAAATAAATTCTAAAAATAAAACAACTAAAAATAGCAACAAACTAAACCAAAACTACAAACTAAACATCCGCCGCAGCAATTCCTCGGAATAATCAGCATCTAAAAACGAAGGAATAAGAGCGAACCAAAGAATCAGAGACGAATGCCCATCCAACTGTGAAGTTTGTTGATGGAGTCGCAAGTATTTTATTAAATGTGAAGTCCCGCACATTGTCGGGATTTCGGTGCTCTTTGAAAAGATGACGCCTATACGGGAGTATTGTTGTAGACGTATATATATATATACAAACAAGAAAAACATATATATACGCGACGCTACTCCCCATACAAAGTGTATATATACTTATGTATGTATTTACATAGATACATATATAAAAAAACATAGCGTACAACATGTGGACTCAATCGCTAACAACCTGCTTTCCACCAGTCTCACGTCTCATCATCATTTTCGCTCCTGTTTTTATACGACGGAAGAGGACAAAAAATTCGGAGTAAAAGACGAAAATTTTTACAGAGCAAAGGACAAAATCTAGAGCAAGTGCTGAGAAAAAAGTGGTTCTGTAGAAAAATAAAGAAAGCAAAAAATTCAGAAAGCAAAGCAGATCCTCAAGGAATTTATATGTACAACCCTCATTTTGATGTTATGGAAGTGATGAGTTGTTGTTTTGTAAACAGAACATGTTGCTTGTTTTTTTTCTTTGCCGGAGATTTAGTAAAAAGACAACAATATCCTAAGCTCTATTGATTTCTAGGCAGTTGATTATTTCTAACAATAAAAATCTTTGACGTCTCGTGCATACTAAAACACATTTGAGATTATACACTTATGGATTTATAAGCCGTAATAATTCTTTTACAAACTGCGTTTAAAATTTTGTAATTTAAAAAATATAAATTTTTTTTAAAGACTTTAGAAAAATTGTGTTGAAAATTTAAATACGAAAATTACATTTAGAGATAAAAACTCAAATATTAACTTGCTAAAAAATTACATGGAGAAATCAAGTCTAAAGAATTCGGTGCGAAATCCCCTCTCTTGCATTCCTCAAATAAAATCACACGGCAGCCTTAAGAAACTCCTAATGAAAATAATAAGGTTGAAGCACCACGAGAGGAAATTTCATTGTAATTAACACTTATTATTTGAAAAGTTACCTATGCAGTGAGTTATAAATGTATTTCTATTATAGTTACATTTATAGTGTATGTGTGTGTGTATACCAAACAAATCTCCTGTGCTTCATGGAGTATTCCAAGTTTTGGATGTTATTCATCAAGATTATGAAGAAAATGGGAAGTCAGGTTTTAGGGTTTTACCCGCAGAGCAACTCAGTGGTTTGCGTGCTCTTGAGTTAGAATGTCGGAGGGAAAAGGTAGAAATCACGCATACTTCACTACCCCTAACGTACTATTATGGTTGCTGAACTGCTGCGGAGAGAGGTAACTTTCCCGGCTCTTTGGATTTTCCAACAAAACTACACAGTTCCCGCTTATGTATAAAGGCACTGTTTACTGCTCCGCTATAACTTTGCGCTCGTATACGTATATTGTCCTGTTTTAGTCCCTGTGTATTATTCCACACAAGGCTATACTACAAATGGCGTATACTATTACATATAACATGGGCACATTACATATACTATTACATATAACATGGGCACATTACATATACTATAACATGTCATATACATACATACACTATACTGTACATTTATGCTATGTACATTACAACTATCATATGGTTATAGGATAAATAATATACATGTACAGTATACACAATACATGGTCACCTTATAAAACACGCAGAGAAAATAGCATGCTGTCTTATTTGCTCCTCGTCAGGAGCGCGGGATCATTCAAATAAAGCGCGTTCAGCTTTTTATTATTCCCAACTATTGCCAGCCCTGCTCAAGCCTGGTGAAAGCAAATAATTTGTAACAAAATCAGCTGGCGAAATTGACACTCAGAGCTACAAAAGCTTGAGGGAACTACCCCTGAAAAAGGTTGGTGTGACCATGAGAGCCAACACGTAACACGGACAAAAGGTATATAATTCGACTGAACTTTCTCCACACCTTTCTGTCTCTCTTTTCTCTCTCTCTCTCTGTGTGTAGCTTTCCCTCTCTATGTATACTTCCCTCTCTTTTGATTTCTCCCTTTAGGTTCCTGTCTCCTCTCTTTAGGATTCTCTCTCTCTTCGCGTTGCTCCCCTCGCTTTAGGCTCATATGCAGAGCTTTAGGTTTCTCCCTGTTAGCGCGCTCTATCCCGCTCTCTTCCCAGAATTTTCAGCATATTCCTCACTATATTTCACTCTATGCGTACTACTATGCTATAGCGAGCGGAGAAACAGACGGATAAGTAAATTGAGGAGCCAGTGTGAGAGGTGCTGAAGGCTTTGAAAATCTCGTGCGGAATAAATACTTTTTCTTACTCACACAATCACTCTTTTCCCTGCTGCTGTAATGCATCACATGTGTGTTTTTTTTGGGAAAGGCTCACACCTTTTGCATGGTTTTGTTACTGTTCAGATATGTACGCACATGTGTAAGGATACTGGTTGCATCTTGGTACATGTTGGAGAGTATAGTGTGTGTAGTGTGTACTTACTTCTGTTTATGTATGTATATATAATTAATAGAGTGTGTATTTGTACAAATGAAATAATACTTGTGTACATGTATCTACTATATATGTAGTATACTTTAGAGCTGTTGTGTAGCGAATCCATTTATATCCATTTCCTTGCCCCTTGATAAGCTTCACTTTTATAGTGTCTGTGCAATGAGAGAAACCTTGGAAAATCCTTCCTGTGGGCCTGATTCCCTGCGAATTTCTCGCTCTCTGTTTCTCTCACTCTCTCTCTCTCTTTCTCTCTCATTCCTTCAATCGGCTAATGTGGCAGTGGGAAATATTGTGATTGATGTGCATTTTCAGATAAATATAAATCAGTAAATATTACTTTGATAAATCCTCACCCCCCTTTGGCGTTTCTTCTTGTTGTGGTGTTAAGTTATTATTTTATTGGATTACCATTTTTATACTGCTCACGTTAGGGAGAGAGCCTGAGTCTCTTGGATTGTAAAGGTAAATAGTAGAGATTTATGTTTGAAATTGTGGGGTTTACATTTTGTGGTTCTAAATTTCTAATTTTCTATTTTAATTTAAGGATTCTGCTTTAAATTATCTAATTGCTATTTTATTCCTTTTAGACTCCGCTATTCTATCTCTGTATTTAATAAAATTCTACTCTACTAAATGAATTCCGGTATTTTAAATTGCGTTTTTAAAGATAATTTGTTACTACCTATATGTTGTATACCTAAATTTACATAGGAGATTCCAAGTTAATTCACTCCCTACTTCAAAAATTGACAAAAAGTTAAATCGATCCATATTTCATGGTTTTTTATATACAAATATGGATTTTGCAATAAATTACAAACTCATGATTTAATTATTTTTGAAAAAAATCTCTCTGGTTGTGATCATTAAAAATATAATTTTGCAAACTAATTCAGCGAGCAATTTAACAGAATCATTTTTTGCATCCGGTAAACACGAGGAGACACGAGGAAACGCTGCCGAGTGATGAGTTCTCAACCACTTTGACGCCGCTGAAAAGGAAAAGTGCTCATCGGAGGTCGGAAATGAAATGGTAATTGTTCGGGATGGGGAAGTTCTCGAGATGGAAAATAGCAATTTTGGAGTAATTCCAGCTTAGAAAGTTTGTTTTATTATTATAGAGAGCGCTGAGACTAGTGACAACTTTCAACGAGGTTTCAAGGGGTCATTGGATTTATAAGGAGTTTCTGTATCTTTGGAATCATTTTTGAAGTTTCAGGAATCATTTAAGTTTTTTATAGATTTTTCTGTTTTTCCGTGCAAAATAGAAAAAATAGAACAAACATTTAAAATGCATTGTAAAAACATCAAAATATACATTGTAAATGTATACGCTAGGCACTTAAATATTGACGACGCCGCGGCCTAGAAACAGAATTGAGATGAGTCGTAATAGGATAAAAATTTGGTGTGCTTCTCTCTCCCTATATTTCCCCAATGCATAGTATAAACAAAACCTGCGGAGAATCACCCGATCCTTCTTACCTTTCTCTGATCCACAAACCCGAGGCACTATTTGCAAAATTGGACTGCAAGCCGAGTTTTCAACGCAGAATTCCCTCGCCTGCAGACAGTTCATCAGTGTTGTAGCAGTCTTGGGTTGTACTACTCCTGTATAATCAACACACAAAAGTACGGATTTTAGTTTTTTTTTGTTCCACACAAATAGACGCATTTTTACTTTATGCTCTGTGCATGCTCTTTGTACGTCTGGATAAGCGTGCATTCAATCCTATGTGGGTTTGTCCTCATTAGTAACGAGGCGGAACTCATATATGCGTATTCAATGTTTTTATTCTTGAAATTGGTCTTTTTTATGGGAATTTCCCCGCATGTTTGGGAGTTTTGTTAGTGTGATTTATTTTTTACATTTATTAAATTGTTTTTTATTTTCAATTTATTTTTTATTTTTTTCACGATTTTTCAACATTATTTATGATTTTATTTTTTCCACGATTTTTCAACAATATTTATGATTTTATTTTTTCAACATTTTTGTTTGCTTTTTGTGTGCATTTTTTAAAATTTAATTTTATTTAAACGAATCAATTTTATTGCCAAAATAATTTGAACTGGAAATACAAATTGAGATTTGCAGCTCAATAAACTTAAAAAATCTCAGAGATAAATTGCAAATAGAAATGCAAACGAGTCCCCAAATTGAAACTAGTACAAGCAGCCGAAGAGGCACTTTGACAATGAAAAGATGGTAAAATTTGGAAATTAAGCCGGTTCCACGGTCATTACCACGCTGTCAAAAGGGACTAATGGGAGTTTCATATTGTAGTAGAGTCCGCTTGGAAGTGACGGACGCTCAAGAGATTTCATAAATAAGAACTCAAGGCGATCCGGAGGATCAGGGTGGATCAGCGGTTATAAGGGAAATTTGTTGAGGAAAATAGGCACTGGGACACGTAATGGTAAGACACAGGGAGGTTGCCGCTGGAACTCTCCTCATCATCCTCTGAATATTCTTCTACCTCGGTGCGCTTTGATTGAGAAACACGGCCGGAATGGCCAGCTTACTTTAATGCACCATTTGAAAGAAAGGCTACTTTTACTTTTCAAGGCCTATATGCTTCAGCATTGTGGTATTCTTTAGCTAGTCTTCTTTTGCTATATGTGTATATATATAAAGATATATCCTCCTATGCAATCTATACATTCTCCTAAGCTTTAACATATTCTCCTATACTTAGGCATTGCTCTGTACGATAACGTTGGAGTATTCTTTAAAATTTGCCTATGCTATAACATTGGCTTACTTTCTAAAGATTGTCTATGCTAGAGCATTGTTCAATTATACTATTTATACATTGTCCTATGCTACAACATTGTGCTATACAATTATACAGTCCTATAATATAACATTGCAAAAAACACTATTTATTCCCATTACTACACGAACTTGTCATACTTGCTCTTTACTTTATTTCCCGTGCCTTTTAGCGCTCTGCACACAGAATTTTCTCCTTTCTTTAGTTTTCTTTTCATTTTTGAAAATACTTACATTTTTAAATGTAATACCTTCAATTTACCCTAAATTGCATATAAAAATCGTCGTATTTATACTAAATCGCGTCTATAATATACTGCGTTATATTAGGAATATGTCTCTACAAAAAACTCTCCTATTTCTGCAATTTAAGAAGATGCTTTTTCTACATACTTCTCTTTTTTTTAGTACTTTTTAGTTCCTTGCATGTGAAATGTGGAAGTAGCAACTTTCTCCGTCTCTTCTCCTGACAGACAGTTAGTCCTAACTTTTTGATCCGACAGGATTTCCCTTCTTCTTCTTTTTCGTCTTTTTTTGTTCTTTCCCCTCCTCTACTCTATCCGCTTTGTCAAGCCTATAGTAAGTTATATTGTATATTTTCTATTTCTGTTGATGCACGACATTTTATTCCAGCCCTATTTTCACTTTCACCTTTAACTTTGTCAAATGGCTGGAATTTGTTGGATTTTCTCCATTTATATTTATCTTCTTAACACCTTTTATGTCTTCTTGTCTTCCTGTCGGGACAATTCCAGTTTTCGGATTACTTTTGACGAGTTTTGATGCGAAAGATTTCAGACTGTGCTTTGTTTTTGCAATTCAGCCTACTTTTGTTTGATCGAATTATAAGATTTTGTTTTTTAAAATTTGTTTTATGTATCAAATTCTACGTTTTTTGCAAAATTCAATGTAATTTAAGCGAATACAAAAAGTACCTAGGTAAATTCAACAATTTGTTAGACAAAATTGAACAGGTTTTTCCAGGAAAATTCTTTAAATTTTAAAAGTTTTAATAAATGTTTCCCCAAATAGGCAGAAATTTTTTGCTAAAATATTTCTGAAAACCGCAGAATTACAGAGTGCCGACACTGCTTCATTATTATGCAAGAACAAGGTGACAAGTGAGGCGTCCGGGGAGCCCGCCTGTACTTAAAGGTGTCTTGAGAGTGGTAAGCAGAAGTTGTAACCGTAGTCCTCATATAAATATCTATATGAAAATTGTCCTTTGCAATATTCTCTTGCATACAATAAAAATGTACATATAAGGTTTTTCTAAACAGGAGATAAAAGCGGTTTCGTGTTCACTTGAAAATGTGTAATCCGCCTGCTGTCTATAATGTTAGTTCTTTAAGCACCACCTTCCCTTGCAACGACCATGTCTTCTCTATGGATTTTTATATAGTTATATATAGATTCAACAAACTATTATACATATGCAATATTTTTTCGTTTTGTATCTACTTATCTCTAGTATTTACGTATAAAGTTTTTTTCTTTTTTCTAAATTCGTTATATACAATACTCTAGCTCCACTTGCCCTTGCTACACTTGTGAGGATTGCAGGTCCTAAGGAAGATTTGGATGGATAATTTTGCGAAACACTGCCAAGATAAAAGAGGCGACAGAAATCTTTAGTTTCTGGTCTTCCTCTATGTTCCAGTCCTCTTGAGGCTTGGGGATGGGTTTTTAAATTTTCTTGATATTTTTGCGTGTGTTTTATACTTGCTACTTTTTAAATGGTTTTTCCATGTTTTCTGTATACAAAATATATGGTGCTATAAACTTCCCAAACATCTTCATCCTACAGTCACAGATGTTGTCTTGAATTGCTTCTGCAGGTTTCGGCATACGTATTGGAAGTTCACAAGAGCTGGTTTAACGTTGATAGAATCAATTTTAATATTTCGAGAAAGATTGTTGAAGCTTTGGAGAAGCTGTTTAAACATTGGACGAGCTGGTTGACGTTCCAGAGAAGCTTGTTGAAGCTTTTGAGAAGCTGTTTAAACATTTGGCGAGCTGGTTAATGTTCCAGAGAAGCTTGTTGAAGCTCCAGAGAAGCTTGTTGAAGATCCAGAGAAGCTTGTTGAAGATCCAGAGAAGCTGTTTTAACATTGAGAGAAGCTTCACGAGGTTCTCGTAAAGCTTGTTTAACATTAGAAGATCGTTGAAACTACCGAGAAGCTGTTTTAACATTTCGCAAAGATATATGAACGGTGGCTTTCAAGAAGCATTTCCAGGTGGTCACCGAATTAACAGCTTGCCTCTCGCCGTTTAGAAAAATTTTTAAGGATACTTTTGGAATTCTTTGAAAAAGTTGCGAGGTCTCGTTTAACGTTATTGCAAAGTCCTAATCCTCATGTGTGTTTTAAAAACTGGAGTACCGAATACTGTAGTTTGACTCGCGGAGAGGTCTCTTTTAGTGGGGCATTAAGCCACAGACAACAGCTCTTTGCTACCTTGTTCATCACCATCATCATCATCATGATCATCATCGTTCGGGATGGATTGTTGTCTCGTCGGTGGCGGATGTACGCGAGTCTGTAACCATCAACCTGCAACGGCCTTCACGCTCATCGCTCCGCATCTTCTCCTACTTCTTCTTCTTCTTGTTCTCCAGCCTGGTCCTCATCAATCTTTCAATCTCACCATCAATACCCGACATCAAATCAAAGCGGCCTCCCTTAGACTCGCCTTTCTCTTCTACTCACCGTCCTTCCCCTTTTAGGAACCACTGCATGTTGTTATATAGTTTATATGTTTTTGTATAGGTACACATAGGTACATCTCGTATTTTAAGGCATAAACTTCCTGCGTAAACTTGCGAGGTTCTTTTTTCTTCTCTACCCTCGGATCAGCTTTTTCTCTGCTGCCTTCGATCTCTTTATCTTCGCAGGATTTATTTCAAACTAATTTAACTGCGTAACACGTGGATGCACTTGTTTTTTTCCGCCTCTGCCGCAGCTTCCCAGGAAACAGATTAATACTGTGGAGGAGGTTAGTCAGGCGATTGATGTCTGGAGATATACCTCATCCTTCGTGTTGTATGTATATGTACTGCGAAAGCTCTTTTATCCTCTTTTACGCGCTGATTATCTCCGGGATAGACTCTTTCGTGGGTTATTTTACTCTGGATTATATTACCCGTTATGGTTTAGTTTACAACGTAAGGTAATTCAAACTTTGTAATTTTTGTGCCTTAATTGGCGGAACTTACATCCTTTCCCTAAGTAGAATTTTTGAATTTTAACTTGAAGCACCAAATTTTATTATTTTTACAAGTTAACAGAGTTGAGATTTCACGTTTTTTAAAAGCAGAAATTTTACGATTTGAAAGTTTGGAGTTCATAATTATTTTAGAGTTAGGAATTTTATGGCACGATGAAGGGTCAAATCTTCGTGGTTATTTTCAAAACTTAAAAATAATGTTGTCCAATATAAAAGCCCAATAATTATATGTATTGCATTTGTTATGGAAGGGCTGGGACCGGACTATAAATTAAGAAATGATCATCTAAGCGGGCCGTTTTCTGGTAAAGTCATATCATTGTACAAATGGGGAAAGTCTACAGCGGGGCAAAGGGGAAGGAAAAGAATAAAGCTGGAGGGCAGAGTGATGACAAGTGCTAACATTGTAGAACATTTCCACTCTATTCTTCCCCGCTTCTCACGCTCCCTTTCTCGAGTTAATCCAGGAGAAGTGAAATCAATTCAAGTCATTTTACGTATGGATGTATACCGGTAACCGGATTTTCTACATGGCTGGGCACTATGAAATGCTCTGCTGCACTCACAATGTTCACACTTGCTCCTACACCATGTTACGTGCATATAGGGATAAAGCTTGTAATGTGGGATGTACATACCTACCTGGAATTGCATGTGATATATAAATTACTTATAAATAACAATATAAAAAATCCCTCCTATAAACATTTGACATGTAAATACAGAGAAAATATACAGAATAGTATGAAAAATTCATAGAAAAATTGTCCATTTTTAGAAACCACATTTAAATACCAGGAAAATATATCCTAATTCCACGAAAAGCCATTTAAATATATATGAAATATGCAAAAATTTCATATAAATGCATAATACAAATATATAAACCCTCATGTGTAAAAATGCGTGTGTACGAAGAACTGAAATGTTGGCGTAGCCAAAAGAGTCGTTTTTCTGTCCTTAAACGCTATACACTTTCTGATGGAGTGAAAGGAAATTCCGAGTCTCCAGAAAGAACAACTTTACTATATAGCTGGCTTTTCTTTTTCTTCCAAGACAGCCAACCAACCTCATCAATGCATGCAATAAGTGTTGGGAGCAGGCAGGAGTTCTGGCCTTCAGTGCTGCACTTCATGCTTGATGGCCTCCAATATTTCTCTTTAGCATGTACGGCCAGTCATATGCATCTTTTGCACGTGAAAACGCACGGCTGCTAATGCTTTTCTGAAGGTTTCCTCTTGATTTCTATATACCGGGACTGTCAGGAAACCGAGAGATTCAAGTTTGCTTTCTGTTTCTTGTGCAATTTTGTATACAATTTTTTGTTATTTTATACTATGTGCAAGTTCTTTATGTCCGTAAGGTTTTTGCGATCTTTCCTTTTATTATTATGTATAATTTCATTTTTTGTATATTATTTGGCATCCAATTTCAATATGTGTATACTATTGTATTTCACATATAATTTTAACTTTTGCGTTTATTTTCATATGTAATATCCATTTGTGTATATTTTTATGCTTGATTTCCATTTGTTTTTCATATGTAATTTCTATATATTCTCGTATGGGATTTTTATATAATTTTTTATAGGTATATACGATTTCTGTATATTTTTCACGTGGAATTGAAATAAGAGTTTGAGCACGGCTACAACAACAAACCAGAAGCAAATCAACTTGTAATTTAGCTCCTCGGTCGGAAACCATTCCCCTTACGTTACTCGCAGTGTTGGATATATGGTTGATGGGATTGGTGTGGGAAGAAGAGCAAGAGGAGGAGAAGGAAGTGAAGGAGAAAGTGGGCAAGGGAAACAAATGACATTATAGGAACCCTTTGGAGCAGATGAGCTTCTTGCAATTGCAGGAAGGCTTTTGACTCAGGAGCGACGAAACAAACGTCAGCTGAAAGAAACCTTTTTTTCTGCCTTTCAAACAATCGGTACTATCGGTATTATCTTTACATACTTTGAAATGAGGAGTTCGGAATAGAAAAGCACGTGTGAGTGGTGCCGACAAAGGTGAAGAGAAAGTTTGGAAATAGCCAGACAAACGAAAATGTTACTTGTTGTTTCAGTGCTAACTACACGGGTATGTTTATAACACAGTGCTCTACACATATGTATAAACATGTATATCCATAAATACACATTTGTAAGCTTATATTAAACGGAGAATTTGTGTTACTAAAAAAAGAATTTTTTCCTTACCAACAGGAGTGAAATGTCTTCACTATTTTCTCTTTTCCATAAACACACGCAATATTGCCTGCATGTTGCAGTTGTTGGAATTTATAGGAATACTTATGTACCTGTGTGTTAAATATGTAAGATTTCTTAAATGTGAATATATATGTAGGGGGTATATATATATGTACGTATATAAGAAGGGAAAGGAAGGTTTGGGTTGGTGTATATAAGGATAACAGAGAGCGAAGAGTCGTTAGCCCAACTATTGAAATAACTGCCTGCGGAGCTTATATAACGTAGCATGTCATCGCTTCCGCCGAAGCTTCGCTGCCCCAAATGACTTTCCCTCCACTTTGTTTACTTATGCATCACGCTGCTACTGCTGCAATTCCTTGGATAGAAAAACAGTCACTGCTTGGTCACAAGTCAAGTTTAGTTTACTTGAGTTTTACTACTCACTTTTTAGCAGTTTCCTATAAGCTTGGAAGATATTTTGTAGGAATTTTTCTTAAACTTTAGGATTTGTGTATAGTTTTGTTCAGTTATTTTTGCATATAATTCTTTATTTAATTTTTTGTTTAATTTGTGCAGAAATGTTTCAAAAATGTTTATATATCTGTATGAAAAGCAACTTAAAATGTTACTACAATTTTTTTTTAAATTCTCTCGGAATTGTACTGTCATTTATTCATATGCAGTTTGGGACGAAAATTCCCGGCGGTCTCCCGAAAACTAAGACAAAGCATTGCGGGTCTGTAGGACTTTTACTATTAATATTTTTAGTTCTTTGCATAGAGCTCGGCTTTAATAAGCTGTATACTGTATATAAGCATATGACCATTTTAATATGTGTGCGCTTGGCTTGGATACAACTTGTAGTTACTTTTGTGGGTACCTGCAGTTCACTTTTAAGTATATATATATATATCTCTCTCTGAAGTGTATGCTTTGGGAAATGTGTTTTAACTTGCGGGTTTATATCATTAGAAAAAAAGTGGTGGAAAAAAAGTTTTTGTGAAACAAGATGCTTTTGAGGAGGAGAATAAAAAGATGATGAATATTTATAATGACGGCGCGTTCGCCTTATTTGTAAAGTCGCAGGAAGGTTATTTGATTGACTGAGTGGGTGACGGAGGAGGGTTTAAAATATGCAAAAATATGGGGTCTGTGTAACAATGTGCAAAGGTTGTTGTAATGTCTTTACAGGGAATCCAGGCAAAGGAATAATCACTGGAGGATTGCTTTTTAAAGTATATAGGTACCTATATTACATTATTACTTTTGCATGTGCTTCTTATTATTCAAGCATTTTTTTATGCTACGTCTCCGTCCAAATACATTTGGTATGTATATATATATACTTGTATATACTATATACAGCATATATACCATATACAAGATATATCTATATGAACATACAAACACAAGCTACGTATATACATACTATATTACCTTGATGGAGCATGTATTATATACATATTATAGCTTAAGTATTCCGTAAATATGGTAGCACTGACTTTTCCAATAACCAAGAGCAGGACACATGTAAGCATGCAGATATCGTACCAATTTGTATGGTAATAAAGTCATCACATAGGCATTAATAGTAGGTAAATGCAAAATGCAAATAAGCGAAGGTAAGGTATAGCTGTGTATAAACTTACGTTATATGTACGTAATTTGTAATCACATATGGAAAGCACGGAGCGAAGCTTTAAAAGCTGCGTCCAGAGAAGGAACAACATCAAGAAGAGAGAATTCTTTGAGTTATTAAATGAAATATTTAGATAGGCGAGAATCTAACATGCGTAACCGTCATAATTACATTCTTCATAAAGTTTGCTAACATTCGAGTTATGTTTGAACTGTATTACACGGTACATGGCACCAACTTCATTTGCCAGGCTTTCCGTTATTGGCCGTCACAGTGTACATAAGTATACCGTCAGATAGAGCATTGTATGTTGGTGTGTGTTCAAGTATATGGACAGTTATAGTATAGGAATGTGTGTATGTATGTTATAGTGTAGCTACATTAGTATGGAAAGCAGTGCATTCATATAGGAAGTACATAGTAGTATATGAAGTATATAAGAGGTACATAGTAGTATATGAAGTATATAAGAAGTACATAGGAGTATATGAAGTATATAAGAAGTACATATGGGAGTACAGGATACACATGAGATATGATATGGCAGTTCCTTGGAAATTCGGAAAGACTAGAAGGAGCTTGAGATAAGCCTGGCTTCCGCTACAAAATGCTTTCTCTCACAGCAGAACTGTTCCCCTTCACCGCTGTATATGATAAGCCTTTGAATTATATCATTTCTCATTTCGCCTCCTTTCTCTCTACAATATCATCCTCTTTTTCCTCTTACTCCTACCCGCTTCTCCCCCCGTAAAACGACAACTGAAATGGAGGAGCATCCCGTTTGGCTACTCACAGTACATGGAACGTATTAGGTATGTGTCCTTTGGTCGCTTTTATTACACAAATTGCAACCTACTGGCGGGATTCTTTGGGGAAGCCTCGAGGCAGATTTTGAAGTTTTTAAGTCTCAGCAAGACATTTGCGTCCCACAAATTTCATTTCGAGCTTGGCCTTGTTTTTTGTATGTGGATTTGTAATAATACAAAATGAGTTTGAAATTATATGCTTTTGTGGGACTTGCGGAGAAGACATGTTAATTAATTTATAATTTAAACAAAAAAAACAAATAAGTAATTAAAATAAAAGCCTAAATGAAATGAACAAATAATAATTAAAATAAATATCAAAGGAATAAACCAATAGTAATTAAAAATAAATGTCCCAATGAAATAATTATTAAAATCCTTGCAAGCCACAAGGTACACACTTCAATTCCCGATGCAAATTCCGATTTTACAGCCCGATTTCGGATGCGAATTTTAACTTTTCCCCGATAAGAATTCTCTTGTACATTCCCATTCTGCAAATAAATGGTCCTGCTAACAATCTTAAAACAGAGGAACTATAGTCGTCTCAACCTGCCCCATGACACGGTGACAAGCTATTAAGTTATAAGAAGCAATTAGCCCGGAAAGGAAAGACAATTGCTACAGAAGCGTTGTCATCAATGAGGATGAGGCTGAGGGGAGACAATAATACAGGGAGAATTCTCGTCGTAGTAGTAATGATGTAAAGAAACCTCCTTGTAACAATAATGAAGTCCGGAGGAGAATCGAAGCATTGAGGCTGCTACTGCTGCTGGAGCTTCCATTCATCCCTGCCAAGTCTAAATGGCTCCTTTCTTCTCCCATAATGACTACCCGGCCTATTCTCTTACATTCTTTGAAAAGCCCCAAGACACTGTGTGACTCAGTGTGGAAACGGCAGGAGCAAAACTATTACAAAACTGTGGCTCAAGTAGCAAATAAGCTGTTGTTTGGTGGATCTGCTCTAGGAAAAACCGTAGGAAGGCCAAAGTGCAGGGGAAATAAACGGATGAAAACCAAAGGGAAACTGGGAAACGCAAAAACATATGTAAACTACATACTATAGTATAGGCAGTATAGGTATATACTTAATATAAAGAGTATAAAGAAAACTTTTAAAAGCAACAGCCGGTCATGGAGTCACAGGAGGTCTTGACATAATTTGGGAACCGATTCTCCCTGCATTCTGATACACTTATTATTATTATTATGGCGACTTTATTTTAGAACAGAAGCTTTTGCATTCTACTATACACCACACAGCCTCCATCATTGCAATGACATTATTAATGCATTGCCTCTAAAGCACAATTATAGGGGGCTGGTCGTAAAAATCTCATCATTTTCCTCCCAAAATATTGCGTTTTAATCAAAGGGGAATAGCTATATTGATCTTCACCAGACCAGCTCTAATCTTTTACTAAACACTTTACTTGGGATTTAAAAATAGCGAGGATTTTAATAAACGCGCGGGGCTTGGAATAAACACGGTTATCGCTGCGGCTGGAGTTCAACAACTTAATTTTTAAAATGGCGGCCGGAAATAGTGAAACAATATACTATTGAGAATTCCAGCAGTCCTCACTGGAATTTTAGAAAAGTAACAAAATTCCAAGTATGTATAAATCAATTAATTTTAGCAGAAATTTAGCAGAGTTCGGGGATCCAAACAATAATCATTGTAAATTCCAGGAAAGGGTTGGTAAGCCCAAGGAAGGGAGTTCCATATATGAGGAAAACTTGATTAAGGATGGGAAGGCCAGGTGGTGAATGTTTAATGATTCCCTTTCCTCCGTTTATATTCCATCACTCACACAGAGCAAATGTAGTAGCAGGAGTTATCTATCAACTGTTATAAATATAACAGCCACGTTACATGAACAACTTAGTCGGAGCTGTTGTAGCCACTGTCGTCACTCCAGCCGGCTAAAACGCCGACCTCTTAATGTCTTTTGTCAGGGGAAAAATCAGTTATTGATTGCTCTTACAGCACTGTCATTATGCAAGCAAGGGCTGCTTCTTCCCTCGCTGTTCCCCATTTGAGTTGATTTCCACGTAGCGATTCTACTGATTTTTATGTATCGAAAATTTATTATTCCTTTTTTTTTCCTTCGAATGCATTGATTTCAGACTAAATTTAATGTTTTAAATAATACAAATTCAACTCTTTTTAATCTATCGCTTTGTAATACAAATTCAGCTCCCCCTAATACAACTTCAAGTATTTTTTACTTGAAATAACATTGCTTTAAGCCCAAATTTCCCAATTCCTATGACCAAAACCCAAAAGATTTCCCCACATAAATTGTCACTCTGTTTTCGAAGTCAAGGTTCGCCAGCCCCACGGCGAACAACAACAAGGAAACCTTTCATCATGCATACATTCTAACGACTTTTTAATACCTTATTGCAAGTGCTATTTGGCAATTCCCACTATTAGACACTTTGAGCGTATTATAGGAATAGCGCAAACACTAAAATCTTTTGGGAAATACTAAACTGTGTACATATAATGAGGAACAGTAAACATTTTTCAATTTACCACAAATTATAGCATCGCCACAATAACAATAAAAGCCCCGGAGCCTTGATCGTGCTCCCGGCCGGTGGAGGGGGAGCTTCTCATTCGCTGCAAATGTGCTAAATGGCTAGTTAGCATATATAATAACATATATATATAAATATCACCGCTAGCTACTCATTTACCTACCTTCTCCAGCCTGTCTCCACTGTATATTTCCTATATGAAGCCTGGCTTATTATAGGTTCTGCATTGTTTATGGCGCGGTATTGTCAGTATGTATTTCTCTGTGTTCCTATGGTGTAGGAGTATTTATATATGGATTATTTTCATGTGGATTTGTGTACGGAATATTTTCATGTGTATTTATATACGGAGTATTTTCATGTGTATTTATATACGGAATGTATTCATGTGTATTTATATACGGAATATTTTCATGTTTATTTATATACTGAATATTTCCCAGCGCATATATGCATGTCTTGTATGTTAGTGTGTTAATATATGGCAATAATGCATTAGCATACGAGAGAATTGAATTGTATGGCAAATATACGTGTATACAGAATGGAATGAAATAGTTTATATGGCTGAATATACAGAAACCTACACTTTGTCCCTTGGTTCCAGCAAGTCTGCAATTGATTACAACTTGTCTCACTCGAATTTCCACGTCCCTCCATGAAAATAGTAGAACCACTTTTGCTCTTCCATATTTAGTTACTGCTCAAAAGCGACTACACATCTATACATGCCTTGTATTAAATACAATAGGGACATTACGGGCTTTAAGCTTTTATTCCCGGCCATTTATTATACATTGAGGGACATTCCTTGGTCTTCATTTATTTACTCCGAACAGGCCTCCCGAATTTTCTGTTTCTATTTTTGACATTGATTCTTGATTTTCTGGTTGTGTACAGGAATAAGAAAAATACAGCTATGTGTATTATTTTACCTATTATGTTATACGGAGATTCTGTCATCTATTTTATACTTGAAATTTCTATAACTTTTTAATAGAATTTATCAAATAATTTCTCAATATAAAATTTTCCCACATTTTCAACCTGTAAATTCCCCATGCTTTTCCATTTAAAAAATATTCCCCCGATGAAAAAGCCTGGAAGTATGACTATAAGACTATATATAATTATATATAGTTATATATTTGCAGAATTATTGACTGCAGCTTATTATTGCTCAGGTGAACAATGCCATCCATTTTCCCTCCGACTGGCTTTGACAGGCGGACGACGGTCGTAAGAGAGACATGAAATCTTGTTGTCTTATGTAAGTTGATGATGAGCTCCGGTGTGGGAAAATTCTTGAAGAAGCGTCCTCACCAGCACCTCAACTGATGATGAGTAATCCATCATGACACGTTCGATTACCCGGACATTCGCTGTTGCTGCACCCGTTGCTAAAGAACGGTTTAGTGTGTAAAAGACCAATTACTACAATATATTGGACTTTTCCTTGGGAATTCTGGCTCATTAGAATCAATAATTTATTATATTATTATTTGTATTAATTTTTCAACTTTACGAATTCTTATTTTTTCCGGATTCTTAATATTACAAATTTGTATTTGCACAGAATTTTTAATTTTATTTATCTATTTTTTAAATAATTTGAAGATTCCCCCCGAAATTGAAACCTAAATTTCCCTTTGAATTCCGAAGGAAACAGTCCAACAATTTTAAAAATTAAACTCTCACAGAAAGGAAAAAATAAACGGAGAGCAGAGAAGTTGACTCATTTGAAGAAGAAGAAGGAAAGTGAAAGATTAGTGTGAAAGGTGAAGCTTATGGAGGCAAACAAGATGACATTTTGATCTCCAAGTCCTGACAAGTGACAAAGCCTATCATCAAGTAAAATGTCATGTTGCAGTGCGTGTACGAAGGATCATTTCCAGCCTCCTCGTATCCTCAAGGCTCGCTCGCCTTCGACCCTTGAAACTCTTTGCGACGATTTACAACCCCAGAGCTTTTAATATGATACATACAAAATTTCCTCTCATGCACATTTATACGACCATAATGCTCAAATTTATATAAGAACCCGCATATATATATACTTTCATTATACTAAAGTGTATAGTAATATCGGGAGGGTTGTACATATATCTTGTCGCAGGAGTTAAATATTTACTCCCTTCAAATGAGATTGGATGCACAAGTCTTCCTTCTCGTCGTCGGTTCTCTTCCAAACTTATAATCAGTCACTTAGGAAATTATTTATGTATCTTGAGCAGCAGGAGCTTGCGCTCGCTCTTCCTCCAATTCTTCCTCTCTATTCTCCATCTCTTCGTTTCTTATGCCTACAAAAGGTAAATTCGCTGGAGGAACTCCCGCTTGTATCTACATGTGGAGGTTATACGAAATTTCGAGCGAAATTTCCTTCTTTGTATTTCTTCCTCTTGCAGAAAGCTTTATTTTCCATAATAGCGTCCTTTCCATTGCAAACGAAGGGAAACGGAGCCGGAAGGGCTTCAACGCATTCTTTAATATTTAAGAGAAATTTTGCAACAAAATTAAATACAAAATTTAGCACAAACTGCGCAAGGAACTTTTCTCGAAATATTTTACTAAACATTCTAAAAAGAATTCATCAAAACAAGTTTTTGAAAATTCTCTAGAAACTTCTGAAAATTGAAATTGTAAAGAAAATACATCAAACATTAAAAACTCTAATAAGAAAATTAAAGGAGTTAAATTGGAGGGGAAATTTAAGGAAAGAGAAAATATGTTGAACTTGGGAAGTTTTAATTCCTTGGACTTTGTCCTTCAGAACAGAAGTAACGAATCAAAAATACGCACTGAGCTCATTCCCACTTCTCCGGTATACACCGCACGTTTCATGTTCTGTTTACCCATATTTAGTAGGCCGCTACAGCCCGCCAAGCTTTCAAGAATTTTCGGTATCAACTGTATTTTCTGTGTATTTTTCCTATAGAAATTCCCCGTGTTTTGTATTTTGTCCGTGGAAATCCACTGTATTACCCTATATAAATTTCCCTATATATTGTCTAAAACATATGTATAACCCCAACGTTAACAGCATTTCCTACAAATTTCCTACACTATTATATTCCATATATCTGTCACCTGTATTTTTAGTTCTCCCATAGCTCCTTCCACTTTATATACATATAATACCGATAGTTTCCTTTATTGCTATATACTTTTATTGTGTCCGTTGAAGTTGCACAGTACATATGTGAACCCTACCTTCCGTGCATACGAAAGTTTTGCCGCAAGTACCTTCTGCTTATTGCTGTCAATACCTGTTCTTGTGCTATACTCGATTTAAACAGCCTTGTGCTATGCACCGCACTTTCTCTACACAGCTGCATTCAGTTTGCACACAGGTACATACAGATGAGAAGACTACAGAACCCGCAACAGCAGCAGCAGTAGAAAACACGCTAGTCAATTTCACCTTGCGGGACAGAATCAATGTAAAAGATTGATTATGCCATTTCTTATTAGACAAGCAGTACATTCAAGCAGGGAAAACTCTCTCTCCTTTCGAAAAGAGGAGAAAGCACTAGAGAGACGATTGTTCGAATGGAAAAAATCTTTTTTGTGATACTACACCTGTGTGCATTATGTATAGGTGTGTAGACTCTCTGTATGTATATAGGTGTTAATTAGAAAACCATGTTATTGTGCAGTCAGTGGATCAGCGTTAGTTAATATAATAATATTGGGGAATACGAGAAAATATATAGAAATCATAGAAAAACAGCTTGGAGTATAGGTAAATAGATCGGAAACATGTTGGAGATATATAGTAAGCTTAGCAGAATATATAGATAAGTGAAGTATAGAAAAATACGTAGAAAGCATAGGAACATAATTAAAAAGTAAAAGAACATGTTTTAAAAATATAAGAAAAACATGAGAAGTATAGGAGAATACATGGGAAGTATAGGAGAATACATGGGAAGTATAGGAGAATACATGGGAAGTATAGGAGAATACATGGGAAGTATAGGAAACTCGATAGCAAAGCATAGTACAGCAGGATAAATAATAGCAAACCCAAAAAACAGTGCCCGCGCTGTCGTCACATACGTAAAAAGATGTCCCCGACAACGCGATGATCTTTCACCGGCGAAGACCCTGGGAGTGCAGGACTTTTGATGCCAAAGCGGTTCATAATGCATGTGGAGTTATGGCTTGAAGTGCGCTCCTTAAATTGAGCATATGAGGGATACTGTTCCACTCTAAGGCACACATACGTATGTATAATGTTCTGTGTGGGAGCAATGCTTTATACATGGAAATACATTGCTGTGCATACTTGGCAATGTTTTATATATTGGAGTAATGGCTTGTATACGGGAGGAAAATGCCTTGTATATAGAAGCAGTGTTGAATAAACGACAGCAAAGCTATGCATACGTAAGCCTATATGGGGCATTACGGGAGTAAGAAAAGTGTGTCGGAATAAGTGTGAGGGAAGTGTAAGGTGGGAAGGAGTGAGAGTGAAAAAGAGAATGGAGGCATTGGGGAGAAAGGTGTAATGGGAGTGGGAATAAAGACTTGAGTACGTAAATAGGCCTGGGGTAAGTGACTCTGTTGATGGTTGTTAGTCCCGGAGTATAGTATAGCATGGGAGAGTGGAACTTATTGGACTGCACTTTCGCCCTCGTCGACGAAAGTATAAAAGTAAGTAAGTAAGTAAGAGGAAAGCTACGGGAGCAGCGGAGCTTATCGATCTAAGGTATTTACCTTAATAGCATGGCACAAACGCCCTTCCGATATACACACAGAATCAATATCTCATTATGCTTGAATATTTTATAAAGATGACGAACTGCCATGCATGGCTAAGGCCTGGAGTTAAATAAAAAGATAGAGTGGCAAGTCAGAGATAGAGAGCCGGAGAAAAAGTCGGAGGAATACGCAAATGGGAAACTGAATGCGAGAAATACTGTGGAGACAGTTGAAGAAAGCGAGGGAAAGTAAAGAAGAAAGTTGCAAGATATAAAAGAGAAATCTGGCGAAAGCAAAGAGAAAGGTGGGAGAGTAAAAAAGAAAGCTTAAGAAAGTAGAGAAAAAAATAAAAATGTATAATTTGCCGGTGCCGAAAATTAAAAATTTTAAAGTCCATGCACTTTGTCTTTAACGCACGTGCTTTCTGCATTAGACACCTGGCAAATTAAAACTAGTAAGCACGCCATTATAAGGAAAATTAAAAACCCCCAAAATTGAATACACGTGTGTATAATTTAAATTCAAATCCTCCTGGCGCCAAAAACTCTCATCTCCCACGTGCTCCATTCCATTAACATTTGCCCCCGAACAAAGAGCTTAGATCTTCAGTTTGGGCCTGTACTCGAAGAAAGGAAGTGGGAGCGGGAGGCCTGGTGGCAAATATAGAGGAAAAGAAAAATAATAAACTAGCGCTCTTCATCCTGCCTCTGCTCATAATGTGGCACATTATTACATGTGAGGAATGGGTGAAAAAGAGATACATGGGTGGATAAAAATGAGTTTATTCCCTTTCGGAGGCAGGCAAGTCTTATGAGGAGCTTAGATGTGTAAAAGGATCCATCCAAAAAATGAATTTCTCCCCGCACAAAGAAAACGAACAAGAAGAAACCGGTCGTGTGTGTCAGGAGTTATGTACATACATGAAATACATTTGCAATAAGTTCCGAAGAAAAAGAGGCTTATTTTTCCCTTTCTTTTTTATTTTCCTATACTTCAGTATACACTTCCTAGCCTTCAATACTCTTCCTTCGTACTTCCCATGCTTTGCTATAAGCTTTTTAATCTGTATGCTTTTTGTATGCGTTTTATATTTCAATGTTGTAGCATATATGGTACAGATTCTTATGGTATAGTATAGCTTATTACTTATTTCTATGTTGTAACATAGCTTGCTACATCTTGTTATAACATAGCATAGTATTTCTTATGTTATAACATAGCATAGTATTTCTTATGTTATAACATAGCCTTTATGTTATATAGATAGCATAACATATGTACTCCTATGTTTAAGCATGAGATATAATGTCCAATGTTATAACATTGAAACTAGACTCGCATGTTATTTCATTGGACTGTATATCTAGATCTATTAAAGATACGTTATAGCATGGAGGATATGTACATCCATGTTAAAGGATAGACGGTATAGCCAGTTATGACGGGTTTATTGGTACCAAGGCCTTCCATGAACCCTGTGCACCTCCATGGATAGCAAATGTTACTTATGGGTGCATTTTCTCTCGAAGAGGTACAAGGAGCCCATTTGATCCCATGGACTTGTTCCGTGAACTACTACGGGAACTCATTGTAGCGTGGAGTCATGTATGTGTCTATATAAAGTATATTTGAAGGAGGTGGAGTGGGAGAGCCGGAGTGTAGCCATCGGGAAGAATTGCTAAATTGAGCAAGGCAAACCGGATCTTTACCAACAATGAATTTTCTCATGAAATCTATCATACTTACAGTCATTCACGTATTCTTCTTCTTCATCCTCCAACCTTGTGTATGTCATGCACAACATGCATATACAAATATACTCTATAAGCTAATACTCTTATGCTTGGAATGCTAATACTTACATTACATTATTCACATGTGTAATTTGCTTTCTCCGTACATTTTTCATTTTAGTATTTGGTTTTTTGTATTAGCTATTGCTACTGCTTTCACCTTCCTAATCAACTAATTATTTTTCTCTAACAATTGTTTTACAATTACTTTTTTATTAATTTCGTCGTCTTTATCTATACTTTAATTGTATTTTTAAACTCGTTTTTATAGCTTCACTATATTAAATAATAATTTTAAAAAATTGCCTGAGCTCTTGAAAATAAATTTTAGCACGTCAGCTTTACTTCTTAATAATATTTTTGTAATTTCCTGACTTTCGTTTTTTTAAATTGTCTAGAAAATTGAAAATAATGTTGCCCCTATAACTTCTACTTTCACCCACAGAGCAATAGCAATTTGCTTGGAAATTCAAAGCGAGATGGTTGACTATATTAACTATTTACGTCCGTCGATCCATCAAAAAAAGAAAATGCAAGCATTCACATTCTGCAGAACTTTCTCTCTATTTTCTAGCTTTTTTAAATGAGAGAAAAGTAATATCTTTTGCCTTTTTAATATGCAAACCGCAATAAAGGCCTGCATTACCAAAGGCGGGCATCTCTTTTTCTGTGTGTGCAAAGCAAAAATTTGGCTATGAAAGGAGGAAAATTATAAATGCGTTTTCGTAATTCTCCTTGCTCCACAAATGCGTTTCATAATGTAAAGTTGTAGGTAAGATGTAAAGCTCCTTGGGATTCGCTCATGTATAGTTCATCTATATTCAGCTTATTGTGCATCAATCTTTCAGGAGTCAGCGGCCATAATCATTGCCATCATGCTTGATTAATCAGCTGCTTATGGGCTGCGGGGTTTAAGTTTATTAGTCGGAGCGTTGTAAGGTAACAGCACTACAAGCATTCATCTCTTTTCTTGTCTTTATTACTGAGAGCGGCTGACGGTGAGCAATATTTCAGAATTTTGGAAACATTCCTGACCGGGTCTTCTTTCCCCCATTCTCTTGCTTAAATAATCTTTTCCCTTTAAACTTCTCATTTGTTTTGCAGGATTCTTGGGAGCGCCGGCAATGGACACAGTCGGGGGTTGTTATGGATGTACTGGGAGTATTGCAATGTATGGGCGTGGGCCAGCTTTCACTTTTGTCTTATGCAAATAAGGCAATTTTCGGATATAATTTTGACAAGTCATATTCTTCGAAAAATTCATTTATTCCTGTCTTTACTTAAATTAATATCAGTATGGTTTGGTTAACTTAAATGAATATAAAAAATGTTTAAATATAATGATGTTCCATGAATATTCCTAAATCATCCATTATTTACAATGGTCTTCTTAATGACACATTAATTTTATTGCAACCGTAAATTTTCTCCAGGGATTTTGCACACCTCTAAACAAATTTTTAGTGCAAAACGTTTCATCATAATTTCTTCGACTTCACTCTATTTTCAAAAACTTTCTTACTATTTCACACCTTTCTCTGACTTTTACCCAGATATTTTTAGTATTTTTCTTTTTTCACAAAAAAATTTCAAGTATATTAGCTGAATTAAAAAATAGTTCTTTTTAAATGTTTTTGAAGAGAACTTTCACCAACTTTCACCAGCAATCTTGAAAATATTTTCCATAGTTTTCGCATCTTTAACTAAAGGCAATACCATAGCACAAGTAATCTTAAATATGTTCTACTGCATTTTCTAAAGTGGTTACCAGCTGTCTTCAGCTTTGACAATTTTCCTAGAAATTTTCACCAATGTTATTGAAATACTCCGAACTGTAAGCACATCTCGCTGAGAGTTGCCTCCTGAAATTATTCCGTTCGGCGAAAAACTTTACGACTGTGCTTTCACTTTGTAGGATTTGTGTGCAGAGGACGGACGGCTGAATAAACATAAACAAAGGAGGAGATAAAACAGTGGAATGTCCAGCCATTCCCTGCTCACAAGGGACCTCATGTCTGGCGATGAGGGAAAGTTCAAAAGTGAAAGTGGCATTTAGTGTGCCTGGGATTGTTTGCGATGAAGGATATTTGCCTAAGCAATTACGTTTACTTTTTTGTCCCTATATACCTTTTCATTTCAAAAAGCAAAAGGGACAATTTAATTTGTCGGAGATATCTCATTTCAACTAAAATCTCACAAAAGGCAGCAGAAATGGATTCAACTCTCATCTGTCCACTGTCCCTTGCATTTGTGTTCAAGAAGAGAGAAAGCAAGTATTGTCAACATTATTGGAAGGAGGGGAAAGTTTTGCATATGATTCCGTATATAGTTTCCTTCTTCTCATCTTGAAAGAGTCCCTCATGGAATTTGGCAAAAGTCTGTTTTATGTCACTTTCCATTGATGATGACAGCTTTATATATGCCATATACACACTCTGCCTGTACTGAACCTTCAAGTGGACAAGTGGATTACAATACTACAGGCCTTGATAAGTGACCAGGACCACAAACTTTCATCAATTCATATTTCCTCACGTCATACCAATTTACTCTTCTCAACAGAAAACTTTCACCACTTTCACTTTCATGTACCAATGATCCTGACAGCCCGACAAAGGATTTTTGGATTGAAAAGCTGAATATATAGCATGGCGTCCTTATGGAAATCACATCTTGTGTCCTGGTTTGTATTCAGCATTCTGTAGCTTGAAACTTTGGATAAAATTATAAGGGAATTAAATGAAATAATATAGTTAAAGTAATACAAGAAAAGTTTACGCACGCAATATAGTTCTCAAGAGTTTAAACGAATTAACGAGAAAAAAATTAGATGAAAATATAAAAAAACGTATTACAAATGCGAATGAAAAGAATCAGAACATTGAAAAAAACAAGCAAGAATATAAGAAAATCTCGGAGGAGCGGAGGAAAAACAAAGAGCAAAGGAGAAAAGAAGAGAATATCCCATATAGAAACTCATAGAGTTAGGACACCAACGGTCTGGAGCGATTCAAGTCCCGACAAGAGGTTGGCAATCAAAAGTTATTGTTTGTTAAAATTGTGACCCGCAGGCTCATAAAATTGTGCCGGAGAGGAAAAGTAAACTGGTGGAGCTATAGAGAAAGGATGTGGCAAGTGAATTGGAGGGCGCGGAGAATTATAGCATAACGGGGTATTGTGAGAATAAGAGAAAAACAGACCCACACACAACAATTTACACTCGACTGAAGGGAAATATAACGTCGGATGGAAAAAATCCAATGGTAAAAACCACTTCCACCAGACTTCTGAGTTTCTCGTCTCCAGTCATTTGGCTAAATCGAGTTGGGAAACACCCATGATAATGGTCCACTAACTGGAATGGAATAGGTGTCTTAGTCAGTTGAATTAAGCTCCGTGGGCCTCACTTTCTCTTTGAGAAATGTGGGGCTTGTGTGGGTACATACTGTTTAGACAGTGTATATGTAATATTTTTTGTAGTATATAAGTATATACTCGTGTGTGCACTATATGTATATGTACAATATCCATAAAGAACTGCGTGTATTGTGATATACGGGGTCTATTATGTATGTCCGTGTCATATATTCATATACGGAAACCATCGTGCGTTATTGTCACTTTGAAAAACCTTGGAGAACAAGCCGGAGGCTCATTTACATGCAATTTTCTACAAGTTGAGCATCCTTGATGCAACATCAGCCGACCATACACTTTCTCCAAATAACCTCTTCAACGCACCTTCTTTTTATTCCGGGAGTTCACACTTGTGAGATGCTGCGGCTCTTTTTTGGTACTTGTTTGCTTTGACAAACACTTGCTGTTTTTGGATTGCCGCTCTGTAAATAGACTTTGTTTTAGTGTATTTATTTTGTATTTATTTTGTATTTATTTTGTATTTATTTTGTATTTATTTTGTATTTATTTTGTATTTATT
>JAQGAK010000453.1:0-78185 GCA_034696945.1 Lipothrix lubbocki | reverse complement strand
TTATGATTTTGTATTTATTTAATTTATTTATTCAATTTATTTTGTATTATTTATGATTTTGTATTTATTTTATTTATATATTCCATTTATTTTGTATTATTTATGATTTTGTATTTATTTAATTTATTTATTCCATTTGTAATACTATTATGTTTTAAATGCAACCGGAACGGAAACGGAAGTATGTAATAATGCTGTCAGTAAATATCTAGAACTACTATCTCTACTACATAAAAGCAGAATTTGGAAAAAAACAAGAAAAGATCCATCAAGCCTCCAGTCAGTCATCCCCATATGTTGGAGTTTGTAAGTATTGAATTTTCATAACCGCAGGTAAATTCTGGATTGAAGCTAGATACAATTGATGCTTGCTGTACGTTTTGTAATAATAACATATTTCCTTCGAACAAAATTGACTTGTATACAATTATTTTTGTTTATTTATACTTACCTTCACTATTATACTTGGCGACTCATGTCTTTCGTATGTACAGTTGCATATAAGTATACAATTGAGTATAACAGCTTCTGGAAGATCGCACATCTCCCCAAGCTATACAATGAAACGGAACCGTTGCATGCCCGCTGTCAATGATAACGTAGTGTCTGACTGCTCAAACTCTCTTGTTGGCAGTCTTTCGGTAGTAATAAAAGATGTTGCTGCAACAAAATATGAGATATGCGGTAATCCTTGCGCCCTCTGCTCTCTCAATCTTGTGAATGGAACCAAGCGCGTCATTATATTTCAATTCCTTAGTCAGATTTACTCTTATTGATGTCAGTCATATATCTTCGTTCTCATCCTTATAATAAATAAGACACTGAGATTGAAATATATTATTGAAAATGAAAATACACATTTTATATTAATTAGTGTAGCAAGAAATTAGTTTAAATAAACCACAACATCAACGCATATATACGTACTGTTGTAATATCTATTTTTATTTTTATTGCCCATCATAATAATGTTGCAAGTTGTATTATCTTAATTTTCATAATTGTCTTTTTAAAGCTTAATTATTGCCTAAAACAAGATTCTATACTTCGGTAACTATTATTTCTGAACTCCACAACATGTCAAAATCATACAAAAAAGGTATACAATGTCTATGTAGAGATTGAAACTTGCGTAAACATATTCCTCGGGTGAGAGCGCGTACCTGTGCCGTCCGCCTACGAGTAACTGTGTATCGTACACAATGTAAACGCAAATAAGAATAGACATTAACCCAGCAATGAATACATGGAGCCAAGGGAAAATACCCCAAAACAGAAACAGAAATAGTCCGGTAAGGACTATTCCCATTGAAATTGCAAATATCAATCCTCCCATCATAGTGATGTCCCATCTTGTCTGAAGCGAGAAGATTGTGAGGCCGAAGAAAACAGCAAATGTGATGGAAGTGGCCAGAAGTATGGACATGATTCTGGAAGAGAATTTTATTGTCAGAAATAATTAAACAGTATTTGAATATTGTCTATTATTTTTTATTACTCTATAGATACTGATGCACTTACGAATATCTAGCAGAGAGAACTCCTAGGAGCACCCCAACCATGAGGTTACATAGGAAAAGACAAAACAAATTTAGGGGCACAGTGCGACGGATGTACTCGAAACAAAGAATGAAGATAAACATCATAGCAGTTAAGACGATAACAATGTAAGTTATCCAGTAGTAAGTTTTCATAAAGGTCTGCAAGGGTTTTAAAAATACGAATATAGCTGTTATGACTGCTGTGATGAGAAGTTGCGTCAGGAGAAGCGAGTAAACTTTCCTGAAAAATCCGTGCGACAGTTAGTTTATCAGCGTAATTTACAGTATCTTCCTATCTTGCATAATGGCATTGCTTCACTTAAAGACGTTAAAGATTGCTGATAAGCTTTACCGGATGAAATTCCTTCTTATGTTTCTGTCACTGAACGCAATTATAACCACGACGAACTCATTGATAGGGTGGTTAGGTAATTCTGCTATCCTTATAGGAAAGCAAAAAGAATTTGGAAATTGAGCGTGCCGAGTTTCAGCTCATATTCAGCAGCGTAATTTACTACAGATAAATTCGTCAGAAAAATGTTGGCTAAAAATCCTATCCATCAAACCTTGCAAACTTACCGGCAACATGATTTTCGATATTATTCCTTTGTGGGGGCTGAAAAGAAATCCATTATAATAAGTAAATGCTTACATGATAATTTGAAGTTTTTAAGTTAATTTTTGCAATATAAATAGTAGGCTTGAATAACCGAAGCTGCTGCCTCCCCCATATTTTTGGCAATAACTGTTTCCTTTGACATTGTGGTATTTTTTTCTGCTTTCTCCATATCGGCTTTGTTAGCTGCTGTAGCCATACTTTTCTGTCCTTCCTATCCAGACTCCCGACCCAGAAAGACGCCTAGCTAATTAGTAGTAGGTATATTGTTAATTGTAATGATTCTACTCTACGATTATCAAAATAATGGAAATTGCGACAAAAATAAAATCAAGTTTTAATTTTAACTGTTTAATTAATCTAATTTATGCCCAATTAATTTGGGAACTTGAATAATGCTAAACATTAAAAATATTGTTAAATAATTTTTTATATTATTACAGATACATCAGATGTTACAGAGCACAAGCTATATAAAACACATTTTCATCAAATTCTCTGTATTCAACTTGTACCACAATAAAACAGAACAAAAAGCATGGCTGACACATTGCATAATATTAATATGGCAACTGGCAACTGCAACAAGCATCATACTGGCAATTAATAAAGTATAAGTTCTGTTCTCTCTATGTAGTGAATAGTATTTGTGAGTAGTATCAATAATGTATATTGGATCTAATACGAATTCACTGGTCTAAAAGAATCCAATGATGAATTATTTGAGAAGCAAAGAAAAAGAATACAATATAGCAGCTAATTAATTTTTCCATCACAATCTTAATCAAAGCGGCTTGACTCCGCAATAAAAATAGAGATGGTGCTACTAAAAATCCGGCCGCCATCTTCAGGTTGTCGTCAGTCATGGTCGTGAGTGTGGTGTATATCCTATTATCTATTTTATAATACTAATGATAGTATTTTATGATTCTATGGCATACATATGCTTTATTTCTCCAGATCAACGATTGTCACATTAATGAAAAAAATGTTTCAATCATATTATCTTTTTACAGCCAAATTTTTGAGGCCTAATTATTTGAAGTAGCATATAAGAAAATTATTTCATATTGAAGAACGAAATTCCAAGTATCTGTAAAGACGATAAATAAAATGACATGCTCTGAGAAGACGAATTTTTCGAATACCACAGTATGTATATAGTAGTTCGGGTATGGTAGGCAATGTTAACGTCAAATGCAACTTTATTATTTCAGATATTTTGACTTAAGATAACTTATAAAATAAATTATATTTTCTTCTTGCCAGGTGAGATTTTTACAGCTGTCGCAACTCGCAGTCGCAACTCGCAACGAGCTCGATAAATCAAATCTGTCTTCCTCCTTATCAAAATACAACAACCCATAGGAAGGACACTTAATAATAAATTAAAAGCCGACGTCATTTGTGTAATTGTCAGTACAAAGTAACAAACAAGATATGACACGGAGATGCCATAAAGCAACATGATCACAATAGCTACAGCTACTTGTAAACTGCTCTTGTGTTGTGATAAGTTGATGATGAAGCCTCAGCAATCTATAAGAACTTAATGGAAGTAAAGTTACGCTGCGGAAACAAATTACACACGAAACTCACTAAATCCATATAATTGCGTCAATATTTCTCAACGTTGGATGTCAACAGCAATAATTATTATTTTGTCTCCACAGTTCCACACCGTTCCGTTATACAATATTTACTTTACTTATACTTAGGTATACGTATATACTTACTTTTACACAAAAACTTCCAAGCAAAAGGTTTCCCACGGTTGTTCACGTATACTAATAACTTGCATAGTATAATACAAGACAATTAAAATTATCATCAACTCAAAGTATACAGAATATGTACATAATACAAGGAAAAAATATCATACAGTGCATAATAACACCGAGTTATATTATCCATCATTAACGTTTTTTAAGCTATTGTCAATATCGAACAATATATCGTGAATAGCTTCTATAACAAAGCTCACAAAAGATCTAATTGTAAGCCCATACTACAGATACACTTATAGATCATGAACATCCAAAAACACTTAAAAAAATAGTGTAAATAAATTACACAATAAAAAAAAATCAATCTAATATAATAGAAGGCTATACATTATTCTCATATGGGTTGTTACTTGTTACTTCCTTCAAAATAAAATCTTTTTGTTGTTTATGCTGCTAAACTTCCTGCATATGAAATTTTTAAGCGTACATTACACCAGCATCACTTTTATTGTCATATTTTGTTTAACATTTTTATTTTTAGTTCCCTTTGCGTAATTAGTATTGTTGACTATACTATGAGACAACTATTATGGGGAGCCTAAAGCTCAAACTTGATAAAGGTTGAAGAAGGTATAAAAAAATAAGCAAATGAGAAGACGATAAGCAGAACAGCAGAAGACAAAGACGCGACTGAAAGCAACAAAGAGCGCTTCAAATATGATGCCGCATAGCCTCACGCGGCTATTTTGAATAATTGAATTTTAACATTCCGTCACAACCATGACAACCAAATTCTTATTTTGTGTGTCAATTTTCTGAAGATTAATATTTACATTATTTACGATAAATGCAACAGACCTAATAGTAACTATACTTATAAGTATAGTAATAGTAAGCCTGACAAATGACAAAAACAACCTTCTTCATGCATTCATGCTCATGTGTCATCAGTAAGTTTACCATTAGGTTGTTGTTGTTGCTCAACAATTTCAAGCCGACAATTCTTCAATGCACAAAAACAGATTGTGGCGGGCTTATCGCGTTGGAGAAATTAAACACCTTCGTGATTAACGTCAGTATACTCTGGTATCCTTACTTCCTTACCTTACTGAAGTTCAGACAAACAATTTCATGACTGCAGTTAGTGGTTAACAACAACGGTGTAGCAGTCACGATAACGAGGACGAGCAGATGAGCAACTGTAATTTCCTTTGTATTTCATCTGTGAATATTGTTATTGTTGGGCAGGAAAACTAACACGACGGGAACTTACGAAAATAATAATGGTAAACTACAATATGAAATGAATAGAGTATAATAATAATATTAAATAATAAATAAATTGTGCAAACTTAATTTGTTGAGTGTGGAAATTAAACCGAATTGTTTTTAATAGGAGTGTGAAGTCTGCAAGAAACCATCGGGTCAGAAGTGCTCCGCCTGTCATGGAGCAAATTACTGTTCCGAAAATCATCAGAAGGAACACTGGAGAATTCACCGAAAGACCTGTAATCCCATTGCACTTCGAGATAGTCCCGCATTTGGCAGGCATTGGGTGGCTACAAGAGATATGAAGGCGGGTACCCTGATTGTTAAAGAGTCTCCGATACTGAGAATTACAGCTTGGCCAACTTGGACTTTTGAGATGTGGGAAGGGAACACTCGGCCATTGGAAAGAGCACAGTGTTTGGCTTGTGGGGCCTACATTAACCTTCTGGGGACTTCGGTTTATCGATGTAGTAAGTGCACTTGGCCGGTGTGTAATCGAGAATGTGAAGGAGTAAGTCTGTTCTTATTTATTGTTAAGACTGTTTTTTATCACTATTAAGATATTATGCTAATTTGCGACTAGTTCAATATAATTTAATTTCATTCCAGAATCTAATTCATGCAACAAACGAGTGCATTGTTTTTAAATGCAAGCACTTCACATTTCCACCTCCAAGGAAGGAAATCACACCGAGGAGAATCGATTGGGCAGTTGGGATGATCCGATTAGGAAGACTTAGAACAAGAAATGCTGCTCTTTTCACGGAGATAATGCGACTTCAAAGCAACCCAGATATTCCTGCTGATGATCGGACACTGGATGGGTTGCGATCCGCTATTTCAGCTATATCCTATTATTTTAATACGGACGGAATAAACTACTTGAGCTTGAGTACTGAGGAAATGGAAAAGTACTTGTGGATAATTAAGCTCAATGGATTGAATTGTTCCTATCCGGATTCGGTTGATGAAGAAAATCTAACGTGAGTTTTTGTTTCAAAGAATTAAATGATGATTTTAAGGTGTGGAATAAGTAATTTCTTAACGGTTATTTGTTTCCAAATAGATCTCGCCAAGACTGCATTTATCTGAAAACAAGTATGTTTAGCAATTCCTGCTCTCCGAATTGCTCTCAGAGTCAAATAATTCCAGGCCCGGATTATGTAATGAGTGTCCGAACGGCAGTTCCCATCAAGAAGGGTCAACCGCTGACAATTGCTTATTGCGGGTCCGACTGCTATGGAACCATGGATAGACAGCGGGAACTACGGTCAAAGTTTTATTTTATCTGCAAATGCAATCGTTGTACAGATCCTACTGAGTTAGGTACTCATACATCGTCGGTGGCTTGTTCATCTTGTATCGACGATAAGCACAGGGCGACTGGAAACGATAATAAGGATTTGGGGTATTTATTACCCGAAGATCCCCTGGCTATGGATGATGACACAACATTATGGAGATGCAATCGCTGTAACAAGACTACCCCGGCTTGTACATTTATGCCACGGGTTAAAAGACTAGGCCGAAGTATAAAAAGTACCCGAAATTCTAACCAAGGTTTTTACAGACGAGTGATTGAAGAGAACAGTGGTCGGTTTCTTCACCCAAATCATTGGATACTGCAAATGGCAGCAAGCTGCATACTTTCCAAGTATCATTTACCTGACGATACATCACCTCCTTTTATTATGGAAGAGGTTAAGCGACTTGCTCATTTTCGTATGAAAATCCAGGATGTTCTCAATCCCGGGCTTTCGTTTGTGAGAGGTAAAAACTTCTTGTATTTCTTTTAGAATCGATGACGGTTACCATAGCCGCATTTGCAATTTACAATAATTATATAGGAGTAACAAGCTAAATTCAGTCTGTGTTTCTTCTAGCGATGTATCAGCGAGATTATGTCCTACTTGTTTTCCCGAAGCTATTGGCAAACTCATTTCAGCCCACTGTTTCAGAGGAAACCAAGCAACAGTTTCGGGAGTGTCTCAAAATGCTTAGCGACATAATTGATTATTATCGTCTATTCAAGGATAGTTTGCCTGATGCCGAGATCAATTCCCAGAGTCTCGTGTCTATAAAAGCTAGTATCGAAAGTTTGCATTTTCTGAGATAAATGTTTCGAATTACTTCCCCAGAGAGGAAGAGCATTGTTTGAGAGACAACGAAAAGCTATGATGCGATGTTCTAAATTTAAAGCTAGAATAATTACAACTGAATTGACTGTATAATGTTAGAGTCTAAGTGTGGTAACTCTTAATTAATTAGGGATACACATGTAACTATTAATTCATCGAATAATTTAATATTGTACGAATAAGTATATTTTCATGGTATGATTTTAATTTTGTTCTTTTGTGACTTAAGCTGAAATTTTATTTATTAACATGGTTTCCAAGTTTGTGCCGATTGCTCGGTCGTTTTTAGTCTAAGCGAACGTTTTGTAAGCGCTCTCTATTAAATGTAAATTGTAGAAATAAATTACACTCTTCGTTCAGTGTGTCAATAATATTCCATGCGGTTCATTATATTATTTTCGAGTCCATAATAAACAATAAAGGTCTGCAACAGGAACAGAAGACCAATTTTAATATTCGCCAAAGCGCTCTCTGATAATACAAAAATTTCGTTGTACTATACTCTCGTTTCATAAATTAAATGTACGTAGGTATGTGTAATATAGCGTTTGTTCTAGTCAAAGGACTTCCGTACTAAATATTTAATAAAAATTGAATAATTCAAAAAAATTAAATATTATTATTGAACTTTTTGTATCTTGTAGTAATTGAAAATTCAGGGAATATTTTGATGTAATTTATTACGCTTTGCAATTCCTTACATCTACAGAATATCAACGTTGGGAGCACCTTGCAATAAATGTAGATATAAACGCAAGGCACAGAGAATTAAATGCTTTTCATTTTGTGTGGCCAACCAAAACCAAAGTTCAATAATTATGGAAAATGGTCATAAACTAGTCTCGTTGAATTTGTATTGGATTTTGTATACCTAAGTTATTATATTAATTTCAACGAAAATCCGACTTCAGTAAGAAAAATATTACAATTATGCTTATATGCAGTACGCAATAAGTTACCAAGATAAATTAAAGCAAGTATAACGCTTTTGAAGGATGTTACTTATAATTTCTACAGTTTATTTTAATACAACAAGTCTTTTAACATGGGACTGAGACTGTGGTAAATACTACACCAAAAATTATTCTGGGTCCAGAAAATTTCATACACGGATAAAATATTCAACTAAATGATCGAATTAATAAGCTACCAAATAAATGGAGTACTGACCAATAGATTGAAACAAAAACGTGTTTGCGTTCTCACAATAATAATAATAATATATCGTTTACATTTTTTTATATTTAAAATAAATTGTTAATATTATGTAAGTTACAGAACATTTTACATCTACATTTGTTCACAAAGCACACAATAATATATTTAATTGCTTTGTGACCAAAGTCGAAGATTTGTTATACATACATAATCTTTGTTAGTTGCTGTACATGCCCACATATATTATGTATATACGCATAAATATACTTATTCTGTATCTGTATACTATCTTAAGTTACTTATTCTCTATACGATAGCAATGAACAACACAATTTGAAAAGATAAATGAAATAAAAATATTTATTCTAAACATTGAAAAGGCTTCCAATCATTTCTTACACATTAATTAGAACAGGGAAAGCATCATCTACACTACCTTACCTACATAATGTACTTGTAGTGTTGGGGAAAATAGTTCCCAAACAAAACGACAGGAAGCTTTACGTATTTACAGGATAATATTTACAACATTACAATAATAAATTCTCTTTTCAATTTAGTAGCTATATTTAGAATAATAAAAATCACTTATTATCCTTAAATAATAAACGCTATATAATTTCACCGATTGATAAAGTTATATTTTAGGATTATTACATTTACTTTAATAATATTTCATACGATTACATACTTATACATTGAACACCTAGAGGCTCTTCAGCTTTTTTAACTTTTTAGCAACAAAAAATAATATTATTATTAGTTAACCCAGAACCAAATTCACTATTACAGCATTTTCAGTAATGAAAATTTGTCCACTGAATCTGGTCCGTTGTGTCCAGGTAAGATCAATCATGACTTTGATGATGAAATAATACTATAATGAAATTATGAAGCTTGAAAAATGCTATAATTACAGATTTGGGATTCACAATAAATTATAAAGTGTGGATGGTGATACAAATAGATTGAATTTGTAATAGTGTATTTACTATTAATTATATAACCAAACAAACCCGAAGTCCTCATCATTATTACACGACGACGACTTATTGAACAAATATTGGTTCGTAAATATTACATAAATAACTGTTAATTGTTCTTCATAAATAATTTACATAAATTCATATTGACTGCATCAAAATGTCACTGTATTTACATAACACATCGATAAGTTTACATTTCAAGATCATAATTTAAAAAAAAAGACAAACATTCTTATAATTCACACGATGAAAACGGGTTGGCTCTCATGTATAGGTAGGTATATATATTATGTAACCCAATTAGGAAATTTTTTACATAACAATAATAATAAAATGTAACACAATATTCACAAATTTGACAGTAATTATTAAACTAATTAAAGAAGATTATACCTTACGAAAGTTAGAAAAATTTTTTAAAGAGTACTTAAATCTTGCAGGCAGGAGCCAATAATGTGTTTACATCCTACAATGATCCTTATATTTTACTAGATATAGTCAAGAAAAGTGCTTTTCCGTTTAGAATCTTGTTCTATAATTTAGTATTTTAATTAATAATTACTATTAGTTTTGCATATTATTAACCACCTAACAGTAGTTTTTATACATACACATATTTAAGAAGGAATTTTAAGGTTGCCGCATGGATTCTTCTTCATTAAACAGTCGACGACTTTCTAACGATGAGAGATAGTTAGGACCTTACATGTATTTCTTGCTTATCCGAACGTTAAACATACGTTCCCTGTACTTCACACTTATCAGTCGAACTTTTCGTTTTGCAATTTTTTTGATTAACTTTCCCCGTTGTCTTCTTCGTTCCTCCCGAAAGAAAAAAAGTTTTTGGCCAAAAAATTAAATAGTACGAGAATAATTATAGAAAAGATTTCGTAAGTGTAATTTTCATAAAGCACATGGCGTTGCATGAATGACGTCGTGTGGCGCGCAGAGCAGGTAACTCTGTAAAGACATGAACAATTTATTATTTAATTGCACATATATGTAATAACAAATAATTAATTTACTTTCTTTTACAGCATATATATAGTGCTTGTAAGGTTATATGTATTAGAGCAAAGTTTCTTACCTAATTTGAGGCAATGTACGAAGAAAGTGTTGTTCACCACCTTAACATACTGGCTGTGACGACAGAAAGGAACAAGGCAAACAGCGAGCAGGAAACTGTGGAAGCTCCATTATCTCCTGAGGATCCAACGGCTGTGAAAAAAAAATTGTATTGTCACAAAACGCTAGTAAATCAGATATTAATTATAACTTTTATACTATTTGTAAAACAGGTAACTACTAATGGGGCAAATATGTACTTCGAAAAACTAAATCAAGACAAAATATCATTCACAACAAGTATAAGGTTGAATACAACTGGGGGATTTGGGATCAAATGTTATTCCGGAACCAATGAAAAAACTCACCTTTGGCACCCGGTGCATCAGCTGGGTCTGTTAAACGAATATCAGAGGTTAGTTTTTGTGTTATTTCTTTACTATAAGTATATTATATTGTAATTAAAATCATTACAAACACCTTAAAACCATTTATCATGCTCATTCATTTTATCAGGACTCTCTAAACTTAACATACTTAATGATGCATAACCATCTCCTTTTATTAGTTTTAGTAACTTTCCCTGATTAAACTAAATACTATAGGAGGTACGCACGGGAATGTCATTACTATACAAATGTTGTTGCTACTATACTGCATAATAGTGTTTGTAATCTTTCAGGAAAATTTGTTTCCAAATGAAAAGAAACTATAAATTAACTTACCATTACCTTCATTGCTATCAACCTGGAACTTATGAATTCTTGCCATTGGTGAATCTCCATATGCATTTTTGGCGAGTACAGTTGCCTCGTATTCAGTGGAAGGAATTAAATCTTTCAAGGTATGGGATACGGTGTAGGTATATGCTGTTGTTGTTTGGGATGCAGTCAGTTCCACCATCTTCCACTCTGGTTCGTCAACCTGGAAACGTGCGAAAGTAGATTGTAAAAACATTTTTATGGCTCGCTCGCTTAACCAATCAGCGTTTTAAATTGAAAGATATAGATAGATAAGTTGATACATTAAAAGGATTAAAAAATGCGTAATATCAATTAAGAGATAGATAATTAAACGCTGACGATTCTAACTAAGAATATATTACTACTGTTTTCATTATGATTTACGACCAACCACCCACAACGGCAATTTTTATCTTCGGGTTACAGTTTGAATATTCTTCTTTTTGAATTTGACAATAAATCAAAACAAAACGGCAGCGTATACGAAAGTTTTTCAAAATATAACGTCCATCTACTTGTAAATACATGTGCCTATTACTTACATACATCCCCGACATGAAACTATTATAAACAATCATGACTAGCAATGTTAAAATTTCGTCGAAAAATATAACATCCGATTTCAGGCAATGATTTATTCCAAAAACATTATCTGCTAATAAATCATTTTTGCAAAAAGCTACATGAGCATATCCACAAAAAGAGTAGCTAGCATAGTCCAGCAACGCATAAATAATATATGTAGATCTAATGCTGCAAATAAGCTCAGCATTGGATAACATGCCCGGATTAGTAATAATTTTTCATGTCAACGACTCTCCAGAAACAAAATACCATATAATAAAGTAATTCGTAAAACTTTGAAGAAGCAAATTTTACTCCCTCCATGTCGTTCTAGATGGCGACGTATGCAGTTCGATTGACAGATGATCTTGGAAGCAATTTAAATAAATATACCGAATCAATCCTATATGTTAACAAGAAATACTTGTAACCAAAGTAAAACAATTTTCTGACTGGTTTGCTATCAATTACAAAACTTGAAGGGCTGAAGATACTAATTGCTAAGCGATATTACATAACATCCCAGCGAGATGCTAACAGGTTGCAAGTGCAATAATATAACTAAATTTTACTAGACAACGATGTTGACTTGCACAATTGATCAAAGATTTAAGTTCATATCAGCGAATCAGAAAGGAAAGGTAAGTACAAATTTTAACTTGTAATCAAGCTAAACAGCTTAAAAATATCTACATAGCTATTGCAAGCTTAAAACCAAGCTGTTGGTATCCAGTGACAAGTTGGTCTTGAATGAAGGAGGAACATTACAAATAACATGCAACCATGTTCGTACAACGTTTAGTGTCCTACAAATCCTGTCACTGCCACCAGTAAATCATTGGAAATTACATTACTACACTGAAAAACCGGCAGTATAAGTACACAGAAGAGGCTATGTTATAACAACTGAACCGAGTACATTCACCACATTCACTTGTCATCTAAAAAATGCAAAGCCTGTCTTGTAAAACTGGAGAAGATACATACATATATACAAAATTTGCATATTTTTTAACTGTTAAGAAACATTAAGAAAGATTAGTTTCCAACGTAGTCATTTACTTATTTCTATATGTATAAATATACTCATTTGCAATACCTTTTTATATTTAAGCTGACATGAAGTAACAGAGGAAGTGCTCTCAAATGTCCAGACTAGATCGTAGTTGTGAGAGTCATCCGTGCCAAGTCGACTTTTTGTCGAGTGAATTTTGGGCTGACTAGGGGCTCCTGTTCAAATCATGAATAATGAGGATTACACTTATTAGATCTTATATAGTCACTGCTTCACTCAAGTGCCCGAAGTATAAGTAGAAATTACAGAACAGAATTTCATATCTTAAGTGTCATCTTTTACACGTGCTCTTTCCCTTCCGTAAAAAAGGACTCTCCATCTATATAGTTCAGTTAATGTCTTACTCCCATAATATCCACATTCATATACATACTGGAGCTCCAGAAATTATACTCCAGGTTTTGAAGTACCTATGGGTATCGTCACTATCAAAGCAGGTGGTTCGAAATACAAATTATGAAGCCCAACAACAACATATAAATAAGTTATTATCAAATTAAAAATTCTGTCCGCGATACGAAGGTCGACCACCCACTACACTTCAATATTTGTGCACCTCTGAAGTCAGTAACAATAGAAAAAACACAGGTTGGTATATTAAGATAATTAAAATAATGGATTAAACTGTTACTCAAGAAGGGTAGCTATATCATAGGGAAATTTTACCTGAGAGGTTAATACTCTTATTAGAGCGTCCCAAAGTATTTGACGCGGCGCAAACATAACTTCCCATGTCCCTATCAGTGACTTGTTTCACATGGAGAATGTGCTTGTGATTCATCTTCTGCATGATTTCATGGGAAGCAGATGTAATTTTCTGTCCGTCTTTGTACCAAAGAACTTCAGCCTTAGGTTCCGCATGTACCAGACAAACCAAGTTAGCATTTAGTCCAGTACCGGTGGCAACAGTTTGTTCTTCAACTTCAATCTCTGGAGGAACTGCAAGAGCAAGAGAAATGCAATTTATTACCAGGGCACGGAATAAAACATACGCGGAACTTAAAATCGATGAAAATTAACATCACTATACCTTAGTGTCGTCACTGATAAATAAGTACTACAAATAAAATGGAAATATACAGCATCTTTAATGCATTTTATTTCCCGGCCGAAAGTAATCCCCTTCATGTTGCCCCTTCCTTTTTTCGCGTATAAACTTTCTATTTATGCTAGGATTTGGAGTCGAAGAATCTAATAAATATATATTACTAGGCGGGGACGAGTCAAACTCTACAACCCGACATTACATATACATACATTTGTGTGTCCCTGACTTGACTCTTCTTGAATAGAAAAGAATTGGCAATCTGTTATCGACTAGCCGGTAATTTGTTTCCTAGGCTGAAGTATTCAAGATTAAAACGAGGATACTGAATCCAAACATAGTACTATTGAAGAACAAACATATCAGTTCTACTTGAGATTCAATGCATACGATGTACATACATAATGCATCACCGTGTATCAATCTGCAGCAAATTCACATATAAACAACATCTTTGAAAGGATAAATATTTGATTTTTTAAGGATTTCCACCGTTCCAAATAAGCATGGTAATTTTAAGCTCCTATGACGAAAATCTTTTGCAAAACGCTGAAAACTCCAGACTCAATGCAACCAACAAAAGCACATGTACCTATGTAAGTAGCGATAAGTTTAGCTAGCCTGTTGATGATAATGTTCATGGTAGCATAAGTATACTAGGAGTATGTAAATATACATGAGTACCGCGGTAATAGATAAAAAGAAGTCAAGCATGACATAGTCCAGGATTATTTATACAGGCTTCTCAATAAAAACAACGACAGTCTCCTGAATGGTGAACTTTGTCATATACATAGATGCATTTGTAAATAGTGAGAGATGTCCAAACTTTACCATCACATATCGAGTGTCTGGAGAAACCGCCAAGTTATTATGTAGCTACTAAAAATGTGTGCACAGAACACATTTCGACTCATTTTGACTGTGAGCTCATCTTATATAGAAGCTAATTCCCTTTGAACGACACATAAACGGTTATTTGTGGTGAAGTTGATATCCTCATTTAGCTCAAATAATTCAGGATCCTACAAAAATACGAGCTGCATAGTTTTACTCAAGTTTTTTTAAAACCTTTCTTTATTCCCAATTGGGGAGTTGGATTCATTACATAACAAACTAATTTTCCTACCATATCGTCCTTCCATACTTCTTCAACAACCTCCTTCAGCACTTGTACCTCGTACCATGAATTTATATTGTAGTACTGTACATATACTAGTAAACTAGTAATCCAAATACTATTGATGCCTTTCTCATGAATGCATTACTCTGCCGCACCAGGCTGTCTCTTATAAACTTTATCAAGCAGCGCAGCAGAACAACTTTTTTGGCCACAGCCTGACATTACTTTACGTTACGTTACTATACACCATAAAAATGTCGGAGACAATTTTTTTTATCAACTCAGACTTATATGGCCACTCTTATAAAACTTTAGCATTGAATTTGCTATCTTCCTGTTCCCTCGAGTATTTTTTGCGTCTTCCCACAATAATAATGCACGCACTGACGTGATTCATACAATCCAAGAGATAGTTGAAAAATCTGTACTACATAGATACAAAACTCTCATTTGAAATTGGAACTCATATAGTATGTAACATCTCCGTTAACCATGCTATTTCCATAAAAACTTTTAACACAACTCTTATATACTCAGCAACGGAGTTTCGGATCCAAGAATCATGCTCCTACTGTCGGAATCTCCCTCTAATAAATTAACAGGCATTTGTGCAAGAGAAGATTCCGACGACTCTCAAAGTGCAAGAATTTCTGTGTTGCTTATCAGATGATCTTGAACATTACGACAATAAACAAAATGCAGTGTGTCACTATACCTAGCATGCAGATGGACGTACTTATACGTATTTTGAGCACATTTGTTTCAGATTTTTACTGTTAGGCCTTGCCAACCCACAATATGCATATATAATCTATTAAAACAAGAATGCAGCATTCACACAGGAAAAGTTGGCAGGGCTGTTCATCTCATCAGTGATGATGAAAGAAGTTTCAATTAGGTAAGCTACGATCTCTTCTTAATAATTACAAGAAGTTGTTGTGATGAACCTATGCCACATGTTCGCACTCACATGCCATAAACCCCACACCGGCAATAGCGACGATAATTTGCATCGGAAGATCAGCACAAACTCTCTCTCAATATATACTTATTATACATACCTAGATACTTTCGGAGCTTAAAATTCATGTTCACAACCTCTCTACGCACAATGAGATTTAAAATTGCTCCTTTCTATATTACAAAAATGACTCAGACTAGTCACCGTAACAGTTTTAATTAGCGAAACTCATTAGCAGTTTTTTCATTACTTAAAAATGTAAAATTATGACACTCCGTTCTATTTCACATTGGTCAAATGGAAGTTCAAGTCCCGGCCACACTAAACTTCATGCTCAAAAAAGACGGACAAGCTCCTTGATGTGTAATGTGTGACCAGGTGGTATGATGCAGAGTTGGAAAAAACGGTACAAAGAGTTCCGCAGGTCTGTATGTACACTGCGTATACTTTTAAATGTTAATATTTGTAGCCATTGGGGCGACACAAAGTGGTGAAGAATTTTTTAGCAAGTTTATACCAATTAACTTAATTATAGCAGCTAAGGTATCCGCGTTTAATCAGTAGTGTAGATGAAAAAGGCCCAGAGTATAAATTCTGCTTCAATAAATGTCAAATTAAAGCCAACTGGCTGTCCAGTTTGGGCTGTGATGGACAAAAAAAAACAAAAACAAAGAAGGAACCATTGCTTACTTCATTTAAAAGGTTGTAAATTTTAAAAGGTAGAACTAAGCACCTATTGTTTTTGCTTGCAATACATACAAAAAAATATCAATGTCCAAAAAGTAAAAAAAACTGGAACTGGACCAACAACCCATAAACACATGACCTCGGGGCTATCTTTGTGCAAACAATGGAAAAACATGACTTCTGTCACTATCTACAATCTCGACTCCTTTCAAATATACTTACATAAAATTTGGAGATTGATAGCTCCTCTTGCTGTTCCTAACTCGTTCACTGCCACACAGTCATAAACTCCAGCATCGTGTCGCGAAACGGGATCGAATATGATTCTTTCTCCTTGTTCTTGTTGATTTCCGTTTGTGAATCTTTTGTTCTGAAATGAAAAATAAAAATATTATATACATATATATTACTTATATATAAGTATAAATAACAATATTACAAATATTATATACTTTAGTTACTGCATTTACAGTCTTTATGTGCCAAAAATATTTCGTGCATCATTTAAATGAGAACCTAATCATCCATCATTTTCAGGGACACTAAGTTTCAACGCTACTACATAAGTGAACCCTATAGGTGGACATCAGGTTCTATAAGAAACCCAGATTTCATTCTCCCGTCGTTCCGTTAATTAGGTATGGTATGCTTACTAGTTACTAACTTTAAATATTCGACAATACATGTATATACTTAATGTTCTACCAACACTTTCACTGGTATGTGTTGACTGTCAAAAAAATTCAATTAATTCAAACAAGTTCTGCTTCTTTCTGTCCAAGAAGCATTTACTAATGTAGCCGAGCTTAGTAACTTAGTGCGGAGTACATACATAGCATAGTATGGAGGATGGGAAGAAAAAGAACCGCAATAAATTATCCAGATCACAAGACACCACAAGTTAACTACATCATGCACACCCATCGTGAAATCATCTAGCATATAGAAAAATTCGTCGAATTTGAAATTTAAAAATATATTGCTCATGGCACCATCTCACAGTCATGAATCACTCGTTATAAGTTATTCATTACGATTGCTACAAAATTACTGACTTCATTGAACTGAGCTCTAAATGATCTACTGTGTCGTCTGGTTTATGTTGTATTGCAAGTTCATCATGATGTTACGTGCATAATTGCAATCGTTAGCCGAGTGTACAAGAATTTCCAAGGCAATATCATAAGGCTGTACAACCTTACACATAGCCCTTGTTGATCGGAGGAGAATACATTTTCCCCCTCATAAACTCTTAAGGATTAATTATCACCAACTAGTTAGAAATTATCCTAAGAATAATTAAGCTTACTGACGGGGGAGCAGGACTATCATTTACGTGATTTTACTTTGCCAGAAAAACCAAACTCTGCAGTGTTTATGAGATTAGAATTATTAATTTACAATCATTTGCGATTCAGGACACTATTATATAAACATACCAGCAGGGGGGTTAAAGGTCGGGTATTTAATCGGGAGATGTGCCCAGAATTTCAAATGTTTTATAGAGGTTGGAGCTATTTCATTTAATAGTGCTGGAAGTAATCACATCTTACACACTTGCCGTAAATAAAATCCTGGTGGTTTCAAGCTACCGTTGTGGGTATACAGATAGATACTTTTAACAGCAATTGCAGCTCACCAGACATATACATACCTAAGATTTAAGTGTACAAGGTATGCAATTATCGGAAGGGTGCCACATTCTAATAAAGACTTCAATGGCTGTAGCGTCAACCGGAGCAGGGAAAAACATTTGAAATGTGTATAATAATAAAAGGAAGACGGCATATATAGGCTCTGTAACCTGTACATAATGCGTTTTTCCAGTAAAGTATCCTTAATATTTCAGTTTCTACCTTACGTATTTTTCAAGTAATTTAATACTCGCTAATGAAGGCGTAGGTAGGCACTTAACATGTGAGGAATGATAGATATAAAAAAATTTAATGACGTCCTCTTATGCGTAAACTTCTCCAGCCTACGGTGCATGGACACACATGTAGTAGTATATGCATCTATAGTAGGTACACACGATTGGAAGACAGATACAGAGGACAGGGCATTGCTCTTTCCAAAGAAATAACTACAACTCAAAGCCTTTTGCCATTTGCTCTTTCAATATTTCATCGCGATAATTTACCCTCCTCGCTTGCATATACAGATAGCTATATGTTACTTTAATTATTCATATTCTTCTTTCTTTTACAAAAAAGATTTAAAATTTTTGTATAGCTTGCAGTGAAATACATTATATATTACATTTCACGGGGTCGTTTTGGCAAGGGATTTTCGATATGTAGCTGGGAAGTTGGAACGGCAATAATAATAATAAGAAGGAGAGTCAGAGCATTGTTATTATATTGACAGTGAATCCATCTTGCGTAGTATAGAAGTATATAAATTGTAAATGTAGGGATAATGAAGACTAACCTTTTGCCATTTAATTTTACGCGTGCGAGCCTCTCGTCGCATATTTTACCTAATGGAAAATGAAATGCAATGTGCATCCTCAGTAATGAAGAATGGCAAGTTCAGAACCATATTAGGTTATAACTAATAAATCAACAGCTCGAATACACGACGACGACGACAAAACCACGTGCATTCATCCAGCCTCCTTTTCTTGCCTTGACTATCTATGTAAAAGGAAATTATCTTCACAAGTGTAATAAGTCAGCGGATGAGTTAAGTTTTAAGTATGTGAAGACGATGTTAGAAGTCATATGAACGATTTGGCGATTTTCTCATGAGAATAAGTACATGTTTAGCTCTAATATAGCTAACATAAATGTACTTATATAGATACATAGAAGTAAAACACGAGACAACATTTGTTTTACATTGACCGTGAAATCTGCTGTAAAAGAAACGGGTACTCAGATTTCCTTCAGTTTTGATTTAGCAACGATTTCTTCCTTCCTTATCCTAATAAATGCCACTCTAAATTTAGAAAACTGACTTAAGAAATTTGGCTTGAAAATTGAGCCAGTGGGCGGTGTAATGGTTCATAATTATTACTACACAGCGATAGGAAAAGCAGGCCCGCTTTGAACCCATTGAGACTTGGAATTACTGCATATTAGTGCTATGCTTACACAGCAAGTACATATATAATGTACGATTTGAGTATGTTCATACATACTTATGAACGCATCAAAGCCTCTATCCATACATTGGTGAATCGTACTTTCAATACGTGGAAACTGTTGGAGGAGAAATGTTTTGTACGGAAAGGAAGCTGAAACTCTCAACAAATTTTTTTCCTTGAAATATCGTATACTGTCGACTGCTGAGACCGGTGAATAATTTTCAAAACATATGGTTCTCCATATCCAACCTCTCCTCAACATGCCCTTTTCTCCAACGGATGTCCCATTTAGTCCATGTAATGATTTCCGTTGGCTCAGCTATTGAAACGCTAATCGACAGCACTAGTGCATGTATACACACCGACACTGCATCCATCGAACTCAGTCATTCATCCTTTCTCTGCCCAAAACGCACTCATCAACTGCACAGACCTCCAATAAGTATAATATCTATTGTATGCTGTAATTCAACCTCACCATTTTTTAAGTATACTCATTATTTATACGAAAAATAGTGTATAGTATATGAGCAAATCCAATAAACGTGCTCGTACAAATACGGTATTACTAGTAGTAGCAGTAGCGTGGAAAACAACCTGGAATGGAGGCATACAAAAACAATAAAACTTGCAGCCTGCTGCCGTGAACTTGACTCACATTTTTGTACTCACCGGCAATATTCTTTATAAATAAAACTTCATTCATGTAGGACCATTATTGGTAACCGTGTAACTAATAAAATTTTATTCTTCCCTCACAAAGGGCTTGTTGTATTCATCTATTATGTCTTTTATGTGTGTTACGAAAACCGATTGTACCAAACATGTTGTTAGTAATCCTCTATCTCTACCCCCACACACACGAGTAGTATTATTCTTCTCGCACCTTTCAGACTTTCGGGATTTCAATCATCTTTTAATGACTGTAACAAGCTCCATGCTTATTGTACATGGGCGTAAGTTGTAGAATCTCTAGTTAAATACAACTATGCCCCACAGGTAATCCAATACTTATCAAGTATTAAAAACGTGATACTCCTGTTGTATGTAGGTGCTCACAAATCTTATGCAGGTATAAGTATACATAGAATTCATTACACCATCCATCTCTATACCTACCAGCTCACAGGGAAATTATGGACCCGGAATTAATGTTTTTTTCTTAATATAAGCCGCTGAAATTTACACCTTTCCACACCAATCAAGACCCTTTTTAGGATGATGATACCATGAATACTGCTCATTATTATTTTTATTCCCTCATTATATCTTGATGCTCCTCCGCATATACGCAAGATTTTCAACGGTTCCGCGGAACAAGTTCCATCAAGGTGTTAAGGTCTTTAAGCCGTCGAACTATAGAAAAAAACTCCGTGAAGTAAAGGACACACGCTTACAAATATTCCTACACAATTACATTCAAGAAATTCGAATACTATTTTTATACATAAGTTGGGAAACAAAAGTTCACTATTACAACTACTACACACCCCAACCGCCCACAGCGACCTTTGAAATTAATTATTCCTGCTCTAAACATATTGAAAGCGTAATAATAATTAAGAAATAGGAGCCATTAACCCAGAAATTTTATCAGTTGTGCATAATTAAAATAATTAATTCACATTGCGCGGACATAGCATCTGCATATAGAAGGTTATAAAAGAAAGACTAAGAGGATGTCAATATCTTTTTCAGAATCACGCAAAACTGTCTAATTCATTCTATATCTTAAGTGTGGGTTGCCTACCAAGTTTTTCCCTTCCCTAGAACTTCCTACATGAATACGAAATGACATGGAGTAACTTGTCCAATACAGTATATTACCAATTTTGAGCTTCTCATAGGAAATCTCCAACAGCTCCATACGTCAGTTGTTTAACATTAAGTAATAAACAGTTCGCCTGGCAAGGGGGTGAAGTAGTAAAAATGTAATCTTAACGATGGAAAATTAATTTCAATAAAAAAGATTTATTTGCCTTTAAATTCACGCACAAGAGGAAACCGCCCAGATCGTCCTCTCTCTGAAGGATAACATTTGGAATAATTATTATTTAACTGTTTCACATATATATGAACATCATATAGGTCTGCAGACGAGGAATATATTATTACGCATATGTCCGTTTGGCAGGTCTCAAAAGAGAATCTTTATATCCTATATAACGGAAATGTATCGAAGACTTCTCTGGAATCCTGAGCAGACTTGTGCATGATGGAGAGATTAAAACTAAGCTACACACGTCATTACAACTACTATAGTGTAGTAGTAGATTAGTCCGTGAGAGATAGTTAGGAGTAGCTTTGTCGTCACTTTGCTCCCAGAAGTTTATTTACTAATAATGAGAAAAGCGGAGGCCAAAGGGTAGCCTTTATACAAATAATGGTCATTCATTAGCATCCAAATCTCATTCCGACTCCTCAGTTCATTTACACTTTTGCAGAGGCCAAGGGAACTGCTCCTCACTATTACACATTAACATACTTACTTACATTATACCTAACAACAAGGGGCAAAATATAGATTGCAAACTAAATCTTTAACAACAAATCCTGCAAAGTCATTTGGTGTATAGTGTTATTCTTTCCTATACTAAAACTAGTAGAAAAAGTGTCACACGCTTTTCAAGATTGCTATTATTGTAGCGGTTCTACATCTAACTTCTAACCTCGTCCAGTAATATTTACTTTTAGCTACCAGTAATTTTGGTGGGAAAATATAGCAGAGACTTCCATTACCAATTTATTTAAGCTAATGGAGTTTGTATGTATGAAATTCGACCCAGATTTCTTATAGGAACCAGCTTTTGTCATCATCAGACTTCCTTAAGTATGATGAGACAATCAGGGTGGTGAAGTATGAAGTTGCCTTGAAATCCTAAAAACTCGACCCTCTAATATTTTGCACATGATCAACTACATACATACACTAATGTCCAAAAATGTGAGCTTCATGAAGTCATCCCTTCTTCCTGTTACTGCTATACTTGACGACGACAAGCCATTACAAGCTATTATTTGTTTTTATTGTTTCAGTTGAGCTATATACCCTTAGAGTCTATACTGAGTCCAGAGTTGTAATTTAGATACAGATTGGTTGGGGAGGGAAAGATACTTGAAATGTACATGTCTAGAAATAGAGCATTAAAAAACTGGATGGATCCTTTGGGAGCCCATAGTGCAAATTTTTTTTAACAAAACCACATCTTGTGCACATCTGTACAGTACATCGTAAAACTTTTAATAAAAGCTTGTAATGGAACTTCCTTTCTAGTACAATTTTCACACAATAGCACTAAACACTAACTGGATAATAAACTATATAACTTGAAACGGACAAGATAGGAATAAAACATGGAATTACCCCCAGAAGTCATAGGGTGTGTGCGTGCACGGAGGCAGATGATACATAAATTTGGAATCATGTAGAAAAATATTATGGGAAAAGAAAGAATATTGTGAGCGGGCTATCTGTAGCAATGATAAATTCACTGGCTACTACTTTGCCTACCTTCCACTTACATGTATTCATACAACTTCTACAGTGGATGCACTTGATATTAATAAATTGTGTAAATCCTACACGACTCTCTGTAAAAGACGAAATATAATGACAAAAACTTGGGTCATAAAAGTATACAACTCTATATAGTGTACCATCCATAAATATTTATGGTGAGGACAATTAGCATAATTAGCGTATTAATATGTCCATATTTGTCTACTCCAATCTTGCAAGCCGTTAAAGCAGTAATTAAATTGTATTAATTTCAAACAAAATTCTTATATTTTATGTGAATTTCATTATTGTCTGCCCTCGCTACTTACGTTCACTTACAGGGACTCATAATAATATGCATATATACCTATATATATATTTGTGCTCAGACAAAATGGTAATGAACACTTGAGACTCAATGTGGTCATTACGACCATGCTGATGATGATGTCAGAAATGTGGAAGGATGGATCAATGTCATAACTTCATCTCATTACTCATCTCCAAAAATCTCAAGTTCATATACAGATATGTTCGCTCGCAGGAGTGTGTTATAGGAACTCTTCTATATCCACACAATAAAATGTGTTGCGGACAGACATTCTTGTGGCGAACACAAAGTCAGCGTATGCATGCCATCGTGCATAGCAGCGGCATAAAATAACAATTAAGAGCCTAATTTCATTTCGTTTTTCTACAAATTACTTGACACTAATGCGCGTGGAAACAGCAAAACACTTCTAGTATATAGTCAATTCACCAGAGACAATAAATGTCATAACACATGCAACCATAACGAATTTTTTAAATTCTCTGCGGAACCATTATGAGAATATTTTATACATTCACTTCAGCCTTTGTCATTTTTCAAAAAACTGTCACACTCTTGAAAAATGAAGCAAGGGCACAAACGACGGCGGCCTTCAATAAAAACTGAGTTTTCACATCCACCAAAGTGAAATTCCGGTGATTGTCGCTTAATTTACAGCTAGCATACAGAAACATAAAAACCAAAATTGCATATCTTGAAATTCAAAATTATCTTCTCAAAAATCAAAATCAACAGACCTCAACATATTAAGCTCGAGAAAATCAGCTATGGGGAGACGGGCATTAACTTAAATAACGAATAAAATATGCTCTCACATAACAAAAATAGACTGTCAACGGACTCTTTTACTGAAGGATTATTTTAAAATCAAGCTATAACTTTGCTTTAAAACTACTAGCTACAGATCAATAACCCCATTAAATTAGCAAAAATAATTATATTGTTTCCTGGTCTTGCATTTTCATGGTGTAACATTTCCTCGCAATAAAAGACAAAGTACAAACTTGAGCAACACAAGAGAAGAGCAACAGCATCACTTTTATTATTGTTCGAGAATATAAATGCAGAAATTAAATCGGTTTAAAACTGATGTTTTTTCTGAGACAGGAAGCTTCCCACACACAACTTGCAAACAACACATGACACGGATAAACGCGACATTCAATCTTACTGGATAATAAGCAATGTCTTGTACATACATGCGTAAAGTAATATCTTAACATCAGCTAACATACAAAGTAGTATTTTAGATCTGACTTGGGGAGCAAGACATAGTACAAGAGGTATCTATAAGTAATTATATGTACATCCAGGAACAGTAATAACAGTAGCATTGTAGGATACATAAAGAAAAAAATGCTACGAGAAGGGATCACATTATATAACCAGTCAGTTGATTTCCTAGCAAATATTATCATTGGCAAGCACATGAATTTTCGCTCCAACAGTACTCGTACGCAATTAATCGCCCCATTCAAGCAATATCAACCCCGCTGCTTTTCCTCCTCAAGCACCATGGCATACCATGACATTCAGTAAACACACTAGGGAAATCAATGACAAGTATACTGCTGCATTATTAGTATGCGGGGAATAAAAAAAATGATAAGATGGAGACAGTCCCATCAGACAGAGAAGGGCATAAACAGTCGCCGTCGAATTGAATCCAAATTAGTACATCTCAATATCCAATGAATAAATTCAAACAAAACTTCAAAGTCCCAAGCGTAGGTAAAAGTGTAGTAGTAAGTTCCTAGTAGATGCATAATTTATATACTTAATAATAACATTCTGAAGATGCGACATTCGTAAAAGAAGCAGGCTTGAGTATCAAGAACCTCGTCTAGTAAATACAACTTATAGTTTTATGCGTTCGAAAGTGTCTTTCGTCGAAGTAAAACTGCATTACGATGATAGTGCGTGCGGACGTAAAAGGGCAAAAAACTGCAAACTTTGTTGCAGCTGTCGTTCTAAACCGTCATAAATTAGCAATATTTACATTTCTTAGCACTATACATGCAACTATTAGAGGGTAGCCGATGCAATAAATAAGGCACAAAAAACTCAACGTGTTATGTAAACACATAAAAACCTCATGGAAAACATATACTTATAGAAATGTCATCTGTATACTTAATGGAATTACAAGAAAATAAATTTCAATTATCCTACTTTTCCTGGGAAGTTCGTTTGGGAAGAGCAGGATCCTTCCCAGGAAGGAAGTGCGATTGAAATAAATCTCATATAATATTGCAAATAAAGCCCACCTATGTACCTTCGAAAATCTAAAGAGCAACGCTACTCATCCGGAGGTACCGACGGTAGCTTCATCATATTTAAATAGCAGAAGTTACATGGAGCGCGAATCTAACCAGCAAAAAACCCACTGCGGTTACGCTCTTAAATTTTGATTTACATTGTATTACCTTTATTATGCATGGAGTGTCTCGCAGAAGGCATTAAAATCCCTGCATGTTGCCATCACACTGAGGCTGGCAAACAGTGAATCAGTATGCAACATTACAACCTTTACAATTTAAAAATTCATTTTGGTACATACAAAACAGTAGTATACTTATCTCGCTGGAGGTAAAGCCCGAAGGTCCGACCAGACGAAATATAATAAAACATGCAAGTAAAATAACCACGGCGGAAAGTCTACATATAATGCATTAATTAGGATAAGAGCTTAACATGAGGTTTCTGTACTACATGGTCTAAATACATAATTGCACAACGCCAACCTTGACAAAAATACTTTACACATAATGAAAACCCTTAAAGCTTCCAAGGGCTAATTCTTTATATAATAATGAAAAGCTTGAGTAATCTGTTTTAAAAATTCCTCACACACACACACACACTTTCATAGCAAACCCTGTCACTCTATCCAATTTTACTGACTACTAAAAGTAAAGAACATTATAGAAATATACGATTCTGCCTCCACTGTTTTTACCAAACGAAATAATACAAATACCAAATTAAAGTACGGCCCAAGTAGAAGTTATTTACGAGCTAAATTCCTGTACTCAAGATAAATCCTACTGCGTCAAGCAAGAGGAAGGATGTCAGACAAGTGCAAAAATGTATTTTCTATTCCTGTAATTTCCATTTAGCAAAAATGATGTCATTGCAATACTCAACCATGCATAGGAATGGTTATACATACATATATTAAATTCTCACACGCAACGTAATCTTACTGAAAGCTTTTTCGGAACCCGACAAAACAGAACTTCTGCTCTGTGTGGGATATTTTCGAGAATGAATGTGCAATACAAAATAAACTCTATACTTCGGGAACTCCTTCTTGCCAGAGCCAGCTACTCCAACACTATACATAGTATTCCATGAATGTGCGGAACATTTGCAATAATTACTCATGTCAGGAGATAGCTACCATAACCTAATTCCATTCCCTTTTATTTATGCGCCCTATATCAAATCAGAGGTTCTTTAAATCAAAAGCAAATGGATCAAATGTTTTCGCAACCTTTCGCCTCTTTAGAAACTTTGCATACAGTCCAACTTTGCACTTTCCAAGCAAAATAAAGTAAGAGAAGAAAGCCCGCAACTTTCTCAGCTTTGAGTGACACAGATAAAAAGGAGACGGCGAGAAGACATCAAGTCTGATGGTGTTCAATTAAGTAGCAAAGTAACGTTACAGAGGAAGATGCACAACGGCAGTGGGAACTACTACTATACGTATGTATGTAACTGCACTGTCGTCCTTAATTCTCGGATTCATGCCAGCCATTTATGCTCCATTTCCCAGCACCATAGAGTGCAAGTTTGCAACTTATTTACTATTACATAATCCTGATGCATGCACACTTCCCTTGGCAATTCCAACGAACATATAAAGACATTTCGTATACTTAAAACGTGTCAAGCCGACAGTCTTCTTAGATTTAGAATGTGTTTTTCCAAATTCCTTGCACAATTTTTATGTGTGTTATCCATACGGAAGATGATCTTACATAAACTGCGAATTCCACACTTTAGGCTACTGTGTATCTTTAACCATTAAACTTAAGTTTTAGCTTTATCAAGTAGCATGTATGCTACTTGAGCTAATTTAGTATACTTATATACAAAATTAGCGTGCATTCTAATATTCTAAATTCGGTTATGTATGACAAAGTATATATATTTTATTTCACCATATAAAACACATAGTCAAAAGTAACTACAATAAGTCCTGAAGCTACATGAACTCGCCGAATAAAATCCGTGTTTATTACAGCTACAACCACCGTGTGCGTTCATCGTAACATCTTGCGTGCAGCAGCCGCGGAAAACTTTATTGCATGATTACTACTTGCAGAATTACAATAAAAGTTAATTAAAATCCGAATGCACACGACTACATCACTTGTTCACTGTTAATAAAAAAGATAAAGTTGAAAATGTCAATTTTATGCTCATTCCATATTTTTACGACAGATAATCTCATTTAACCATTAAAACATGCAAAACTTTCGCCGCAGAGGCATTAATAACGTGTTTACTCTGAACGCTTTACTCATTTCCAAACAATTTGGACAACAGACTTCCAGCGAACAATGTTTTGTAAAGCGAAGAACAACAAGCTAACATAGCGTCAAACCAGAAATACTTTAAGATCATCATAAAAATCCACCAAGAAATAACATCTGGTGGAATTTTAAACCTGAGTAATTTGCTACGTCAAAAAGAAGATTATAAAGCTTTTTGTAAACAGTTACGTTCATTTGTATAACCAGTAAAAATTCAAATTGTCAGTATTGAAAAGTAATTATTTTGTACGTATGTACTATAACTTCTGAACTGCCATTCATCTACTGTGTGAAATAAAAACACAACAGGACCGGATGAGATGTTGCAAAAATTCGTAAATAAATTCTCGTAAATACTTTTTATGACCAGTCGCCTATACTATATCGTCCAAAGGAGATACATAAGTCTGATTTTAATGGCGTTTTAAGTGCATTAATAAACATTGCAATGTGTGTATGTTGAAAGTTTATCTGTACATAATATCTAAATACAGCTTTAATAGTATGTACACGCACATACTGTATACTATACACACATAGTAGATCTATAGATACATGAAGAACTATACTCACAAATCGGCTCCATTACATCATCAAGATTTGTCAACTAAAGAACTTAACAGCTACGTACGTTTCCTCCCGATCGTGCTTAATCTCTTGTCTGTGGCGCCGCAGTAATAATGATAATAGCAATAATAATAATAATGAACTTCATCTTATGTACGTCAAAACTTTTCCTTCCTTTGACCTTTTGTTTACAATCCTGACCTGAATTAAGAGTATTTGAACTTCTGACATCAGCCTCACAGTTTCGTAAGGACTTTGCGTAAGCAGAAATTTGTTTACAGAGATTGGAAGCCTAATAATATAAAGAGAATCCGGAATACCTAATGCATAATGTTTTTAAGCTACAATTAATAATAATAATTAATATTCTCAGAAAAACTTCACAAACGAGATCGGGATAAAATCATTATTGCAGTGTAAATGATTTAGAGCTCAAAATTGAAGGATTAGTAAGATAGGAATGAATAGGATGCACTAAATAATGAGTGCGGTTAATTAAATAAGGATCGAATAGTTGTATCTACTACAGATACAGATAAAACCCTGCCCTTTCCCCCCTCCCGGAATATTCACTAGTCGCACTATAAATCCCAGTAACGATTGGTGTCATGTTACAATGTCACAAAGAATTTATCAGGGTATGTAGCTGTTATTTAACTATTTTCAAGTGAACCTTTTCAAATGACAGGGTAGAGAAAATCATATTTAACAAGTCCATGAACGCTGGTAGGTAAAGGGCCCAATTAGACGAATGCAAATGAAACGTGGCTTTGTCTTTGAAATTTAGATTGAGTTACAACTTGTCTACGTTACCTGATCAGATTACAGAGTCTCATGAATGAGTCACTTTATGTACATCCACCATTCATTCAGAGACGGAACAATAACGAATGTCAAAAACAGCAGCCAAAATATTTTTATACAAGCTTGTCGTATATGTTTATTATATCATACAATACGTGAGCTTAAATTTCAAAAAAGTTAAATTTCTTCAATGCACTGCCTTATTACATCATTCATTATTTACTCTCACTCGACTTAGACTGTCTATACTAATCATTAAGAAACTATTACAAGAAACAGAAATCTTAAAAATAATTCTACATAGATCTAGATTCTATATAAACTCTAAATTAAACAACCGGAATTGAAGGTACACCCTGTGAATATATATTTTTATTCTATATTTGTTGTATCAGTTAACTTTTGTAGCTATACGGCGAGAACATGAATACATCAAGATCCTATAGGACCTTGGGTTACATATACTTTTATACTACACCTACCGCACTACCTCTGCTATCAATAGGATCGATGGGAATGATTGATGAAATATGAGAACGGAAGTTGATTTGACGGGTAACTGCTTGAACAGTGGTTGTTCCTATGACCTAACCTTACAGATATTTATTTCCTGTAGTATTAGATCGGAAAATGGTTTAACATGCTTTCCAGAAAGTGGCATGTTACACCCTTGGGAAAATTTCGATAGCACTATGCCTATGCACATAACATACTTACATTATCACAGGAACATGTATGTACTTGCTTAATTATTGGCACGCATTATGTTTAATTCAGAGAGTCTCCATTTTTTAGCTTTACAGTATCCGTCATATGCATCTATTTTTGTTTGTGAACCGTTAGTGGAATGATGCACGAAAACTATGTTGACGTTTAAAAAAATCATTGTAGCATTTACAAAAATTATACGAAATACAATAACTCAATAATCATTACTAGTAGTACCTTGCGTTCCCATGTGACATTCGGTTTCGGATATCCACTTGCGTTGCATACCAGCTCAGCGGGTTCACCTTGTTTCCGAACAAGAGTCTCTGCAACAACCACTTTGGGAGCAACTGTAGAATCAATCAAACCAATTTGACAATCAAACAAATAATTCTTTCGACTTTTCAACATGAATCGGAGCATCTGTTTTCCTAACCCGTAAACACTGGAAACATGTAATCAATTCTATACATAAACGGCTATTGACTGCACGCCTTCATATCCACATCCGCAAAGGGTTAGCCTCTTTGCATTTACGTAACAAAACTGTTCCTAAACGGTATTATACCATCACAACTCCCTGACAGAAAACTTTACTATACGAGCTGCAATAATAATTGGCGTGATCGGCAATTACAAGGCGGTTGTAAGTAATTACAAAAAAAGGTTACGTCAGTTCTTTTTTAAACAAGAACCCTTGTTTTTAGGCGCTCCGGTAAAATCTACACACCAGACATGTTAGGGACCGGGACGGGGAAGATAAAAGGAGAAGATCGACAGCATGGTACTGGCTTAATCTGCATGTCAACACTAATAATCGAGCTTCCAAGAAGCAGATGAGGATTAAGATTAGAGCCGAAGTGTCAATAAATTCCTGGGAGCATGCCAATCAATCAAGTGTAGACATGCCGTAAGCATATGCAAATTTTAATTTTTTAACGGTAGCCGTTTTATAAAAATGTTGGCGTTAAAACTTGTTATTACATATATATGTACTTTTTTGTTTCCTGATCAAACTATACAAAATACAAACTCGGCAGTCTCTATCAAATCAATAAGTAATTATATCTTTTCATTCACCTGTTGAGGAATGTAACATTGGAAATTCTTAAAAAATATTAAATCAAAGGCATTAAATCACTTACTTCGAACATGGACCGTATGGACGACTTGAGTAGGATGTTGAGGATCAGAATATTGACAAACATACTGACCAGCATCAGCTTCCTTAACGCTCTTCACAGTTAGTCGGTTTGAGGCAACGCTGAATCTGTCATCACTTATTTCTTTCAAATCGCCAACAAACAAGTACATGTTAGTATGTACCCCTTTCTTCCAGATTACTGCAGCTTCTAAAATAAACCAGAGAGCAATGTACCATAATCATATTTAACCATTGCAAAATAATAACATAAATAAAAATTAAATATTGAAGCAAAGGGAAAATGTTACTCTATCCAAAAAAAAATTATTATTATTTTTCCTTCATTATTATTGATCTTACGGCCAGAATTTCCTTCACAGCCCAGTGTAAATTCCCCACCAACATCTACAACGACAGTCATCGGTTTTGTATTTATCATTGGTATTTCATACGGGGCATTTTCACTGTCCCCGTCTTCGTCAGAGTACTCATCGTTATCATCATTAGTGTTTTCGTCATCATGATACTCTGTACCACCTGAAAATACACAGAATATCGACACATTAATACTACGAACATAAAACAGCAGGTCATTTAACTTCTTCTGCGAGACAGTGACAAACACAAATGCTTTAATTTAAGAACATATTGTCTTTATGGCTCCATTTACATCTGAAAAAAGCGCTTTACGACTTACACTTACACCAGCGTGAAACCTTTTAGGTTATCGCTTTCTACTTCTACAATAATAATTAGTGTTTAAATTTTACGAATCTGCTTCCTTTAAGTCTCCCTACACCATTACTACTAAGCCATGAGGTCTCCATTAAATTTCATGTCCAAAACATTGATTCTACAACATCCCTGCTAATGTCAACGATAATATTTGAGGAACGCGAAGTCACAACAGCAACTACAGATATAAATTCATTACAACAGTGTGTGATATTTTAAAGAAGCCAATTAGAATGTTTGCTAATAATCCATAGGAATCGGCTTTAAGTCTTGATTACAAGCTTATTATTTAAAATCAATTAAGCAGTAGAAAATCAATATAATTTATTTTAATTCTTACAAGGATGAATTACCTCCTTAATGTGCACCCTGAAGGTCATTATACAACGACCAGAGTCAACAATATCAAGTAGTGAAAATTTCCGCAACGCAAGGTTGGTGGTGAATTAAAATCCTTTGATTGAAAATTAGCTTTATATGAACATTACAGTATATACCGAAAATCACAAGCATTAATTCCAGAATACCATATCAGGAGCAGACGACAAGATCACTAACCAGAAGTAAAGGGATAAAATATGCTTAATCATGGTTTCATTGTTGCATGAATTTAAAAATCCAATGATGTGTGAGCTCATCCTCTCATCATCATCATCGTCATCATCAGCATAAAACTATTGTAGGAACCATGGTATAGGAACATCTGACTGTGAGTGAAAGGGAGGCAAGAAGCTTCAAGTGTTTATTTCCCTGACTGGTGTCCACAGACTTGTGACGGACTCATCATCATCATGTATATGTGTAATGTGTATCAAACAAAAGAATGCACTAACACTCATATCCGCATGAATGGTTCTTATTAACACTATTGAGAAGGAGATAGAGAGAGATAGAGAGAGATGGAAGCTTTCCCAGATTCAAATTCTATTATCAAGCAAATCTGTGCACACTCAATGACGGGACAATTTGATGGACAAAAGTCACAAATCGTAGATTCATTCTCCTGACACTCCTACTTCTCTCTTTTCCTCTCACTCTCAAGCACTTGGGAAAGTAAAATAAAGTCCTGTTTTATTGCCAACCATCCATACAGTTATCGACAAATAAACAAAGCCTTTATCACATAATAACCGTTTCTGTATAAGCTCTCCCCTAATGCAGTTTCAACGAAAAAATCAGTTCCAACATCAATTACAATTATTACAACGGAACTCATCTTCCAGGCGTGAATACAAAAACGTGCATGGATATGTACAAATCAAGAATTATTACTAACACAAGGTCACACTCTATTTTGACAATAAACCTCCCCTCCACACCACTCGTCTTCTACAAATCATTCTCTAACCACACTATATAAGTATCTATACAGCATGAATCTCTAAACTCGCTAGTACATTTTTAATTTCCTCTGGATATCCCAATCCTTTTGCATTTCTGTATGGATTTACTATATGTACGTAACTATGCAGCCAAGCAATCATGCATATTTACAAAACGTGACAACACTTCCTGAATAAACTATAAGTATGAACATTCCAATTTTAAATAATTTATGACTCCAGATAAGTCATATCCAAGTTTTGAAATAGAAATCATACAGAAATCGAAAGAAGGATTAAAAATCAAATGTCCAACCTATAGAATGTAAGTACATACATGCTTGGCCCAAGTCGATCGACCTCTGAATTAATGAAACAAAGGTCTGAATTCATAAGGAAAAAGAATATCATTCAGAGATAAAGACCACAAGGGCGATTGAAATGAATGTATGTGGCGCTAAACTCACGCGTGACTTACTGCAAAGGAAACACTTCAACTCCATCAACTAACAGCTTAATATAATTTGATTACATTAAATCTATTCTTGCGTGCCATGTTGAGTTATTGGATGCGGCAGTGCAAAATCAACAAGGAACTTGTAAATCTAATTAGGTAATGTAATCGGATTACTAACACCATTTCAAAATACAATACAAATCGGAAGGTTCGGCAATGATGATAATGGTAAGACTATGTAGCTTTAGAGGATTTTTGAGATCACGAAAATAAATGCTCACATACTCAGTACAGATTTTTGTAATTTTCATATTGCAAAAACAGGTGCATAGATTTCAATCTGCAGTTGAACAATATTCAAAATACATAATATGCATCAATCTCATAAATTTGCAATTTGGGAAAGATAAACTGAACACGCTAGCGAAGGTGAATCTGATACTACAGATACTAAAAATATTTACATTGCACACGATGAAGCTCCACATATGTCGTCTAAAAATTTGCCATAATTTGCTCAATTAATAAATCATACCATGCAAAAACAAATGATGAAATTCTATCATAACTATAAAGGAATCCTTGAGCGAATAGCAAAACAAAAGTTGCTGAAACGGGGAAAAGATTAAACAAACCGGATAGAAGCTGTTTATTGCCATGACTAGAGAGCTATCGACCTGATTCTTCCTGTAACATGAAACTCCGAAATAATGATTTTAATACCCAGAGTACGCCCAATCTGGTATTTTCCAGATATTCGTACTTATATTATTCCATTTTTCTTATGACCCCTTTTGGTGTATCATCATACAAAATGATTCGTGATCGTGTGCAGCCCAAATAATATTTATTCCTCTTGTTATACTTCTCCTTGAGTAGATGACAAGTCATTTTACTGTAATTGACCGATTTTATCTCCAATTATTATGAAGCAGCGAATTTAATAGCAGGCATTTACGGGTCTCCAGGTGAGCGAAATTCTCATCTACAAGTCCGTATGTAATGTAATTTGCGAATTCCTGAATTATTTTTGCGAAATCCAGCTGAGTGGATCCAACCCAAAAAAACGTCAATCATGACTATGATCCATTGAATTTGCCTAGGGAAGATCCCAGGTTGATAATAAATAACATTTAATTCCAGTTCAACTGGTATTTATGCCTTAGGTTTCCTCCATCCTTGCAAACAACAACAAAGGTCAAGCACGCTACTCAGAATATTTACGATTATATGCCTGACCCGACCTGCATCCATGAATTACCCATAGTTAGTACTATCTGTAGCTTCCCTCCATTTAGGTTAATACAAAATTGGGAGAGAAAATCAGCCACGACGGTTGTAAAACCACCCTCCCAGTATATGATCAATATTCAGAGGCTTAAAACATAAAGTAATTCCAGGAATATATACACAAATGCCATGCCCTCCATTTAATATGTACATTTGTAAAGGGGTATATCTACACAATGAAACAACAAGAAACAATAAATTCGGATGATCCAGCAAATTGCATTCGTAATCAGCCACTGTCATGCACACATGCATCCTCTCAGAATTTAATTCAATGAATATTGAATTGGATGGACCTCATGCTTTCCGACCGTTAAACGACAGTTTCAATTATGATTTTCTAAATATCAGGATTCCCTGTCGCATTTAAGTCACATGCTTGCTTCTTCCGTCCTTATACTTTTACCATATAGTATAGTACTTAATGTCTACATCTCGCTCTCTATACTGTAGAAAATACTTATTTTTATGCATAAATTGTTATATCCTTATAGACTTATTGTATAGTATACGCTCATATACTTTAGTGTGACTTGGACTTGTAAATGAACACAATAGGTTTTAGTTGACAGTGTCTCTCAAATCAACCGTATCAACCTCATGAATTCTTCACAGGCCGGTCAGACAACAACATCCCATTGACATGCATACGAACGAGCACTGCTGACTTTAATTCATTTCTAACTAGAACTTAAACGAACTACTGCTGTCTGCGACTTCAAGTTAATTGTACGGTGATTATGAGATATAAGCTCTGCTGGATATCAAAAATATACTTAGCATGCAGGACCTACTAGTATACATCAATACTGCGAAAGGTAATGGAGCTCATGTGGAGATCCCATTTAAAATTAATTTAATACACAAGCGATGGCGTTTGCACGACTTGTTTCAGCAGTTAGGCAAAGTATGTATGAACACATTTGTACAGTTGCTACAGAATTTTCAATTCGTAAATAAAATATGCATCTGTGGCTTTCGTCCTTAAAAAGTATGTATACATATAAGTAAGTATAACAAGGGGTGAGAGATGGAGATAGTGACTGTGAGAGCGAGAGAGAGACAGAGAGAGAGAGAGAAGAGGCGAAAACTTAAAAGCGGAGAGTTAATTGAATTAGATCACTCCCAACCATACTTGGGAAAAATATGTTCCAATCTATAAGCAGTTTACTGGCCGGATGATTTATTTACAGCGATGAATCTTTTCAATATACCTCGTCTCTTACTTTCTTCTGGACTACGTGCAGCCATATACTAATAATCTTAGGAGAAACTGATAAACACAGGAATATTTCACGCGATAATGCCAGTTTTGTAATGAAATTAAACGTAGAGTAGACCTCCATGCTACAGCTATGGATTTGGACACTGCACTACTACTAGTAAATATGTATCACAACATCTTTCAAATGACTTACTGCATAACTTGGACAGTGCATATAGTTACATGTGAAAGCAATACATTAGTGTGATCTTTAAACCTTAAATGTGAACTTGGGTGTAGATTATAACGCTCCACTAAAACGCTCACACACAAATCATTTGGTTTCAAAAACAATTTCAATGTGTATTAATATACATTCGTATTCGTATTTCAACGCAAAGCTTAGTTATTGGAACTGTGTACCTATACTATACAAAATCTCATAAAGCCTCACAATCTTTGACATCAAGCCCTAAAAAAGTTGTGAATATTTTACAACTCGACGTTTTATGTCTAATGATATGAATCTTCGGACATAGACTACCACTAAAACTTAGAAGCATAATGTTTCTGGAACAAAACCTGCATCATATATTGACCCTCACATCAAAACTGCACCACACTGACCGTCATATCCTTATCCATAACATACATATGGCCGCGGGAAGCTTTTTAAGCTAATTGCAGGTATGACTCACAAACTATAAAATGCATCTGCACATTTCTACTCCTCACACATAATCACAATTATTCTACTCCTTCCAAAAACAACTTGACCACGAATGGAATTTTAAGCAGCCTTGAAATTAATCCAGGTTGTTATTACTACAAACACAGCATAACTTACTTGAGTTCAAATTAGGCAACCATTGTAATCACGAGTACAAGAAGAAAAAAACAAATTTATTAACTAGGATGATGATATAAGGGGAGGCAAAAAACCAGTGTGTATGCTTTCCAAATGGACCTGAACACATGCACGATCCTATTTAGCGCTCATCAAAGTGACCACCCGAACATGTATTGCTAATTACAATTGCACCGTGAAGTAATAACTACTTATATATACTACAGAATCAGCCAAAAAAACTGTTGATGAGGTGACGATAAGAAATTCAACCCTGTTCTTGTGTAGGCAGTAGCTATATCATGTTTACTTTCAATTGCAAGATACATATTATGGTCCGAACGAATACAGGGAGAGTGAATGAGCCCGAGTGTCTATGCAGTCTACACCAAGTCAGAAAGGTGTATTAGAGACAGAAAGGACAGTGCGAAGGGGAATGAAATTACACGTGGTGAATCACGTATAGCAAAATAAAACAAGTTGAGCCACATTATAATTATTAGCGACGAGTGCAATGCAAACTCTATTAAAAATCCAGCTCTCACTGCCCTCCTCGCACTGCCACACCTTACAATTAGTGGTCATTCCCATTCATTTTGCATTCAATTTCGTCCCCATCTAATTCTATTCTCAAATCATCATCCTCGTGTCCACACAACCATAATGTTCCGTTCGCTGTATGTAATTGCAACGTGTGCAAACAACGGATTACTGAACCTTCTGTCCCAAAGTTTGTAATTCCATAAAGTCAGTAGATATACATAGATATTCCCTTAAAGAAAAACTAAAATCTGTTTAAACTAAACTTAAAAAAAAGCTTCTACCCATAATTTTAATAGTTTCAATTCTACAAATATGTTGTCCTCAAAAGTATTATTAGCAATATTTACCCTTCCTAATCACCTACAATTGATTCTTTACATGGACAGGCCGTCAAAAAGACTTGGCGAAGGATACACGTTTCCATTACATATTTGCTTGAAATAATTCCTTTAAAAATATTAACATTTTTACGAATAAATGGCAACTAATTATGCTAAGACTATTTGCGTAGGCAAAAGCTTTTAATACTATATCCGCAAGTGTTGTGTACACAAAACTCAAGTGAAGCAACCCATCGAAGGTGCTGAACCAATGTCAAGAGTATTGACTAATTGTTGAGCAATATATGTTGTCATCATTATTCTTTAATTTGCGAAGTCAAGCTTCATATCAACATTAAAATAAGTGAACGGATGTATGTACTTCCTTGATTCCACTCTATATGTATGCATACTTTTGCCATACTTATAAAAAAATCAAGGAGCATAACGTCACGCTTATATAATAAAGTCAAACAAACAAAATTGCTAAGTGGTGATGTACAAATAAAAATTCGAATTAACAGGCAGTGGGTGAAACACAGCATGGTGCGGCCATAAGGCTATTATCACTATTATAAATTGTAACTTGAGTATCCTCAAAGGTTACCTCCAACATCGTACTCCGAACTGTTGAAGCACTTGTTGTATAGCCGTTACAATTCTATCACCTTCTCAGAAGGTATAGGTAAACAAGAGGGAAAAACTAAAAACGACTAGCTAAAAACTTGTTCATGGTCTTACGTAGATCAGAGTAATTCCATAAATAAAAATGAATGAATGAGTATATAGTGAGTGTCGATCGTAAATCATGATGATGTGCTCTGCACAGTGTGAGCAGGTATGTAAATTATAGACGATACTTATGTCATTATATGTAAATGTATACAGATATACTCAAAATGCTAATCATATTTGCTCAGCCTTATGACTCATCACTCATCAAATAATCTAACCTGATAATGAATCAAGACATCACACACTTTTCTTCAGTAGCATGTACAACCATCACTGTAATGATGTGTCGATGAGGAAACAAATACATTTAAAGGGTATACTAAGAGTTGACTTACATGAGATATTACTTAAGTCAACTTTTAAGTGGTTCTAAAAAGAGAAATTATTAGCATTTAAATATCTGGGTGCGTGACATATTATTTAACTAATAGAGAGCTCATTTTAGTAAACAAAACGCATATTTGACATTTAAAAACACGCAAATCGCATCTCAATTACATGTGTGCGTACATTGCTCAACTAATTGGTTACTAACTTTCCTTTTGTATAGCTATTTATAATTTATTTGCCATTGAAAAACAAGAACAGCCAAATTCATTTTGAGCTTTTCTAAAGTATGTAAAACAGAGAGTAAAAGCTGTGAATTTCTGTTACAAAAGAAACTCTGGGTAGAAATAATTATTAACAAGGAAAACGTTTACATTTAATAGCTCACTTCATCACCCATTACACGCAAACTATTGACATTTTGCATAAAGAAGCAGGAATTAATACCACCACCTCCCACTAGTGCAGTTCCAAATAAAGTATTTTATTGTTTCATTAACTTCTTATCTACATAATAAAACCTAACCAAAATCCATGTCAGTATTTATTTTTCACATTAATTCAAAGTAGACAAAGCTTTATTTTGTTACTTTGGGAACTTCATAAGAACTATTGCAGGTACTCTGATATACCAAACCAAATGCAGACGCATTTCAATGTCACCTTATGCGCAGTTCCCAGCAAAAATTTAGCCCAGCATAGACAAGTTCCACACCGTAGATTGTATATTATGAAATTTTTAAAAACATAATTTTATCAAAGGACATCTGTCGTAAATGAATTACTGTTAGAATTAAGAAACTGGCTGACCTATGACATTTGAGTATTGGTTTAGTTAAAAATCAAAATGTGATATCTAGTGTACATACCACAGATCAATTGATTATCCACGCTCCTTTATAATACTTTTATAGCTTTGTATATAAGTTATTTTTGGGAATTATTATATTTTAATACTAATATCGTATTGATACGCTACCTTTATATTTATTATTGCAACTCTATGCAATATTCCTATAAAATGATCAAATAAGTTCTATCAGAATATTGATCTTATCATGTGAACTTAAGGACATTGGAAGCACAAGCCTCACAGGAGTGTATAAAATCTTCAATGTTTAACATTGAAAATATCAATACACTGTCACTACAACTTGAAAAACATCAGACAACATAAATGCTGCTGGATGGATCAACAAAGAATTAACCAGTTATTCAAGGTCCATGTGGCAAGACATTTCCCCCAGTTAAATTCCATAAGTGAAGATACCTCAAGCAACGTAAAGAAGCAGAGCAAAGACCTATTTATGATCTCGTTCCATTCTGGATCTGTCTTTTCCTCTCATGTCTCTACGTTAAATACTTCAATAGACATTCAATCTTGTTTTATTAAATAAATAATTTTTGAACGCACTCCAGCGTAGCCTTGCCCTGCTCAAGTCACAGAATTTAATTCTATGGTACAATGGATCTCATTTTAAGTGCCAAGACCCACGACTTATCTACATTTTACATATCATGACAGCCTCAAGTATATATTTCTAGTTCAAGACAAGCAAGTTCCTACGAATAAGTCACACATAACACCAAAAAAATCTTATGTAAGTATACATACAAGTTTACATATACATATTACTGATAATACATGTGCGTGAAATAGAAAAATTGAGAAGCGTATCTTAAGATACGTTGATATTGCTACATATTGTATCCTGCATTACTAACTAAAGTTACATGCGACGAGATGTGCAGATAACTAAACACACATAAATACTATAAAAGCTAGAGTACTTTACAAGTTTTCTGTGCACATTATGGGATCTCCGGTTGATTGACTCGATTAAAATCCATAAAATCAACGTTTAAGCTTTTAACGATTTCACTTCATGGAGCGTACATGCTTTTAAGTAAATCTTTTCTATAGTGTAAACAAATTCCTGAAAACGTCTTCACGTCGTAAACATTAGGATCGGAGGAAAAAGTCCTCCATTATTTACATGCCTCAAGCCCTGTAGTTAAGCAGAAATCACGTTTGAAGTTTCGCAATTGCGAACGCCACACTGGCTTCAACGAAACTACAAAACTCCCAACTATAGTAACATTTTGTCTTTAAACTTATCAGCAATCAATTCAGAGCTGCACGTTTATTTTGATAGAATCTACCCTCCTGGTTCCGTCCGAAAATCTCAACAAACACACATGTACACAATAGGAGAGATACTTAATCAAATGCTTTTTCCTACAGCTTCAATCGTCGACTCTGATGTTTACGCTATAAATGTCATGTATACGTCGTATATTCTACAACACAACCACTCTCAGTCTATGTATCTTCAGAATTAATCAAACCGTTTAAAGCTTCCGATAAGGGCGAAAAAACTTTTCATGATTTCCAGTACCACTACCGGGCAATTAAAATTACATCTTCATTTCTTTTGTTTATACCAAAGAGATGAACAGTAACAAGTTCTTTGAGTTTACTTTTGTCTGATTGAAAAACTTCCTGTTGCATCAGTTGTCAGGTTGTTTTTTAAAGATACTCCAGGTTACGCGAGAAGTAAACGATATATAAGTTGTTCGTACAGAGGGAAAGTTGTATTTACTTTGGTTAACAACGTGTTACTTTGATTTTGAATGGACGACAGTCGTAAAAACGAGGCATTGAATTGAAATCGCTCTGTCGTTGGTACAGGGAGAAGATTGGTAATAAACAGTAAAGGAGAAATAAAATGCATCCTACGTGGGTGGGCTTTACGCTATATTACCCCAAAACCTGTCGTATAATCCCTTTTCAATAGATATATAGGTAGATGCCAACATATTTTACAAGTATATTGTGAGCTTGTGAGTGAGCACTTGTCACAAGGTTAAGCCTTTTAACGAACTTGCCACCACCATACCAGCAATTCCATAGGGTGCAGACTCGAAAAATACGATATTGCATCCATTCACGGCATGAAGTGGAGGAAGAAAGGAAAAAAATGTACCAGTCTAAAGACCCCAATATCATTGGAATTCAACGCCATGCCATTGAGAAATGTGTTTAGAAATGAGTGAAGATGCACCACGATCCTCTTCATCATACACTTACACGCAATATTAAATGCAGTTAGTAAAATTCAAACAGCAGGGAAAAATGTTAGTAAAATTGAATTTGTTGGACAAAAATGTTCTGCATACAAATGGATGGCTTAAAGAAACAAACTCATAATCAAGCCTATAGGTGTGTGGGTATGAAGATGAAGCCTTTCCTCTTTCGAGGTGAATTATTTATGAAGTGGAATTTTAACACGCTTGCGATTCTCTGAATTAATCAAACATTTAGCAGTGGGAAGTTCTCTCCAACAACTACCAGTGCAACTACTATTTACCCCTGTTTGTTTTTATTCCCTTTCCGGTCATTTCCAAGGCAAGCTCCACGAGACTCTACTACAAACAAGTGTGAATTGCATTCATTCACCTTATATTATCTCCCCGTGTGCATGCAGTAGTTGTCCTGAACTCCTGTATTATTAAATTAATACACAAGATGGAAGTTTATGAATGAATCATTTCTAACCCGATAGCATCTACTAGATATTAAACAGAAGACTTCAACAGTGGCACAACTACAAAGACAATACTACTTCGTTAAGCAGGTGCCAAAGTGCCAATTACAGGCAAGAAGCTCAAAAGTTACTTTCGCTTTCATCCATTTCCAGCTATTTGGCGGAAGTCCAATGTTTGTACTTATATTGAATTATAATTGAAATAAATTTAGCTAGGATCATATGTACTATATGTACATACATGCTTCCCATAGACTATACTACCTATACTATACTTCTCACAAGCCAAAATAAAGCGCGTTCATGTTCCAATTATTTTCAATGATAATTGAAGAAAATATAGAGTAGCCCTAACACTACTAATGACAACGTAGTTTTCAAATCCGAAACTGGATTCCACCGAATCATGCTTATACTTACATATATAACGATTTGTTTGCGCTGTTTCCAGCAGACATCCTCTTGGCAATGTAAATTCAGCAACTTTGTGGCATTTCCGACAGTAAACACTATGAATGTCAGTGATCCTAATGGAGAAGCGCCATTCAGTGTCAGTGTGTAATAGCAAAAAATATGCGCAATTACAATCTCAAGATAAATATTCGCACCTTCTTCAACTCATCCACACTTTCTCTCTCTTTCTGTGCCCATAAATGTCCAAACATACACAATGAAGGTTAAAAGGATGATTCAGGCAGGAGAGCGAGAGCAGCAGATGTGTGATTACTAGCTGTGTGTTGACATACTGAATAGGTCCTATGCAAATACAGATAGCACACGCTGTACCGAATTTATTCTTATTATTCATTGTTAGGCATTAAACACATACTTAAGTACATGTGTCAAAGTAATGCACACGATGTTACACGCAGAATAGTAATTTCCACAAAGCAGGGCGGTGTAATGGGTAATAGACAAACTAAGATATAATAACAGCTATAATAGGGAAGGAACAAGAAGCCTTCCCGAGGACAGAAATGGTATGGGAAATTAATCTCCAAAAAAAGAGCTGGTGATGAATCCAAATTTAAATTCAAAATGAACAAGCTCGTCTGTCCTCAATACAAATTCCTAGTGATCGTCAAGTATGTCTAACATCGGTGGAGTGAAGAGTCCCCTGGATGAACGGCGTTCCACCTGGCTGGAAATGCAAATTCGGATAATAAATGACAGTTTGTACTGCACGTCAATAATGTACTTTAAGTGCGTGGACGGCAGTAAGATTAACAAGCGTATCGTCTCTTCCCTCTTTCGTATCCACATCTTGAACAGAAGATATTCTTCTCAAAAGTCAGAAGTTCCTCGTAAGTATTTAAATAGTGGGTATAAAAGGAGAGGAATAGGAGTCTGTGAGCAGCAGCAACCATATTGACTTGAGGAATAATAATAGCCTCCACGTGCCTTTGTTTATGAGTACACATAAATTTAAGGTGAGTTTCAGTTTCGCCACGTGAGAAAAAAATAACCAAGTTTTTTTCAAGTCCAAAGAGTTCAACAAGTCAAGTCCCAGCATGGAACTTCCGAATCGGAATGTACGGATATGCTTATGCACCCCAACATGATGTTAGTAAGGTTGCAAGTACTTACAAATGTGTATCTATACTTATACTTATGTTAGTTAGATATAAACTAATGAAACTGCGAAAGCTTATCGTGAAACAACTCTCCCGAATTTTTCATGTATCCAAATGGAGCCAAACTTTGCCCCACGACTCGGTTTGTTCCGCAAACACTTTTAAAAATAAAACTGTTCTTCCTCTAAGTGTCAAGTGCGTATACTATACTACTAGGTCTACACAGCTTACACGAATAACTACTTTAAGTTATTGTACACACTGCCATATCTATACTAAATGAGGCTTTAGTAGTGTCTTCGGGAGAAATGCAATCGCTCCGCTAAAAAAGATTTTCGCAGATGCTGGAATAGTCACCGGTAAGTACAAGCAACCTAAAAGGAACAGACACACGGAGAAAAACCCACTCTCAAGTTTAGGTGATGCAAATCTTTTCAGAAGAGCGTAAAAAATTAGCGTCTTGTTTATTTACTCTCTCGGCAACAGCCGTAATTTCCACCCGGAGACCAGTTTTCCTTATAGCGTGCAAACTAATGAACTCTTGTCTGGGACACAACCTCTTACACCCTACAAAAGCATTTCTTTCCGTCATCAATTCAATTACCAGAAAGAGGAGAGAGAGAGAGGGAGTTATTCTGGAAATAACCCATCTTATATTTTTAGTTGTATGCATAACTCTGACTATATATAGCTATTTCATAGTTTTAAATCCGCAACTCACATCTACAGAAATATCAAAAGTTACCTTAAGTATAAGTACACAACTAAAATATTGCACTTCTTCAACTGTCTATTTATCTTAATTCTTGCGTGTGTGTGTGCAGGAAGAGTGTTCGGGTTGAAAAAATAACACGAAAGCGCTTTTCATATCAGAGAAGAAAGATCTATGGATGTTCCTGGAATGTGCGTAATGTTTTCTTACGCATTCTTATTTACTTCATAACATTTGCACACATTCATGAATAGATGCCATATTCATGCATCGTAGTTTTTACTGTACATACAGATGCATAAGTACAACAGATCCTTTGAAATTGGTGCAACAAATTATGTACTATAGATACGCGTCTACATATTTCCAGTTTACGCAATAACAAATCCAAATCCTGCTTAGAATTTAAACAGCATCGTATCCATAAGGTTAACGTTTACATTGAAACCCGGAAGAAGAGAATCGACGTGTTGATAGTAAGCTGGAATTTAACCGATAGCCAAAATTAACGAAAGATACCTTCAACACAACGGAGCATCATATCATTAGTGAAACAAGCGTCTTGGAATTAACTCCGCACGCTCTTCATGTAATTATGCTACATTGTGTAACATTTAATTCTAATTATGAATACTCACTTGGTTTCACCACTAAAATATCATGCATCTCATCATAACTAAAGATATACACGGATGACTTTCACACCTGAAAATCTTCGACCGCATGAAAATCTTCGACTGCATGAACATTCCATCAAGGCTCCAAGTTTGGGATGAATAATGATGCAACGTCAAAACTTTTAAAATATTTACAATTACAAGTTCTTTATTATCATTATTGTATACTTATAGTAATAATATTGATCTATTCCATTTCTGATTACTCACATGCCAAAGGGACATGAATGAGTCAAAGATATTTAAGTGAGGTCAGCTCGTTAGCATGTTTTCGCCAGTGATGACAAAATATATAATGACAATACTTTGAAGATGACAACCGACTCATTCGCCATAAATGTTTTTGTATAATAGATAGAGCTACGACATGAATTTGCTTGTAAGGACCCATTTAACAACAATAAATGGCGTCCTTATTGTCACACAGTTACAACGGGAAATCGTCAAACCATCGCATTTCGAGCTCCAATTAACAAAATACTGAAGCATTCAGAGACATAAATATGCAAAGTATTCAAAGATTGCAATTCCTTGTTAACAATTAGCAATTGAAAGCATGTCCGTTCTTCGTATAGAGTAATAACGTATGATGCTTTGGTAAAAATTGCTTGCATTGATTGCATATGAACTCGCACGTTCCAACACATCATCAACCTTTTAAAAATTTCAGATCTCGCTGGTCTCATCATGATGGAGATATTCCATTGTTGCGATGACTCTGCAACTCGACAATTTTCTACCATTAATTTTCAAAGAGCAACGACGACAAATGACTGACGAAGAATAAAAACCCAGCGAATAAAAATGTAAATCGCCATTTACGTTATACTGACATTCAGCTCAGGGTTCTAATAAAGCGTATGGGATCACCAAGGACTGTGGGCTAGTCCAGCAAGATAATTATTTATTTAAACAAGACTTGTAGAGATACAAAGAAATTTGTTTAAAGTTGACATCAACAGCGTATTTGATGATAAATAGCAGAATAAACATAAGCAGTGATTAAACGGTACTTTCAACTTGTAACAACGGAGGTAACATCAAGTCAGGTGTCATTTGCATGACATCACCCATCTGTATCCGTCATTCCACATGTTTGCATAAAATTACTTAGGTAGTCCCAATTTAAGTATTAGTTAATCCTCGCAAAAAATTATTTTGGGATGAGATTCACACCATGTATTTCCAAATCAGGTGAAAAAACAGGGATATAAGCATGACGTTATATGGTGTTTCAGAATTTATTACCAGAAGCTTCAGCCCTTTTTCCTTTTATCACGAAAATCCAATGATCTAAACAACTACTACCTTAACAATAATAAAAGAATGCGTCGTCTTGTGAGGAATACAAAATTAAGCCTTTGGAAATGACGAAACCCTCAGCGAAGATTGTGCAACAAAAGACACCAATTAGGCGGAGATTCAAAATTTACGACACGAAAAACACGGTCGTTAAATATATGTATAAAGTTTTGTCACTACATTCATCATAATTCGCCTTGCCATTTTATCCACCTTTTTCCATCCATCCATTCACCCCTGAATACCATTCAAAAGTTTAATTCATATTGTCATTTTGATGCCAAAGTATCTATAACAGCTACTACAATTTATTTTCTGACAGACTCATCCTTTTACGAGTTCTTCCACAATATTTAATATGGGCAGGCTCCAGTTTCTATACTTAAATTATTACGACCTGGTTAATATGAATTTTAAACAGAACAACAATGCTTTCAGAAACTTGATAATACACGCAAAAAATATTCACGACGATTCCATATCATTTTTACCATCGTCTGACAGACAATAATCTAAATTCTACAACTCTGAAATGAGTATAGAGTAATAAAGGGAAACGAACTACACGTCGTGTTTAAGACATAAGAAAGACTCACTTCCTACATATAAATTGTGTATTATAGTCGATTAGAATGCTTTTCAATGTTTGCAAGGTAAGTAAATTCAAGCTGACACGTTGTACACGATTATTAAACATTGCCATATACATAAACTGAACGATTTGCCAATTTATTAAAACAAAGAAAAACATGTTGATTTCATTTGTGATGCAATCTCTAAAACACTGCGACCTTATCCCGTCTTATTACAATCAACAGAGAGTACTTATTGCTGGTTAGTCAACATCAACATGTCATGTCGTCAAATAATAACAGAAAATAAATTACTACCACTCCCAACCAAATGGGTAGTATTCCTGCGCAAAATGTCTATACCTCTATACTGAGAAATTAACTTTTAAATAAATTTCATGGAGCCGTTTATAAATGTTACAAGCTCTCTTGTGCTTGTTTATTCCACAAATATGGAGCGAATTCAGAGTAGATAGAGGTGACTGCAAAAACACCAAAATGTTACAAATTCATCTCAGTGAAGTTAGAGAAGAGTAAACAAATTTGCATGTGAACAAGCGCATTTACCACTGTTTTGCACAATTTGGATATGTATACGCACATGTGAGTGTGCTGAATTCAGCTGATGGGCTCTCCAGAAGAGAAAGAGTCTTCACTTCGGCTATAGTGTCACCTTGTCAATCAAAGTTAATAGACCAGGGTATGCATGTCCCTGAGTTTTATGACCCCCGTGGACAAATAATCATAAAAGTTACTCAGCTACTTCACTACAGCCTTTTTCATGTCAGCGTCTTGTGCATTTTTATGCAAAAAAATGCAACAATTTGGAACGGATTGGTCCAATCTCATAATGCAACTCTTCATTAACCTAAAAGTTAACCTACTTTAGCTAAACTCTGTAGTAAGATAGTATGCCTCATGCACTTTCTGTCTGTATTCAACAGCCCAGCCTCGCTTTTAAGCAACGATTTTAAAAAACCGCTGCCAATGACATGGATAGTAGGGATTGAGTATGTACAGAAAGAGATCAATAAGTGACTTTTCCTTTATTAGCTTATTCCATGACACTCCTAAAAGCTTCATTTATTTTAAGTGTGACATGGGTGGATTCACTACTGGCACACACGGGATATTTGCATTTATTGCGGAATTTTTGCAAGCTTTCACTATAAGTATAAGTAAATCACAAAGATTCAAATGCCTGGAAATCAAAATCATGATTTAGGCCAGGGGAACTGTCAAGCCCCAGAATCTAAGGAAATTCTACATAATTTGCAGACTTACACTTTACTCTTATTGTTAATGATTGGACCATTCATATCTAAATCATGCAAAATTGTTAGGCTTGAATAAAATTGATCATCAATATCTCAAATGGAGTATGCACTGCAGATGATCATGTGTCTGCAAATCAGGCAGAACGACAATGGCATCACTACTAATAATATGCAATATTGTTGATACAGTCCACACTTTATTACATATATTTGCTGGTTAGAAGTAAATTCAGTTGATGATTTATTTGATACAAATTTGCATTTTATATTGCACTGCTAATGTATACAATATTTGTGAACGCGAGGTTAAATGCACTGCAAACAGTTTAAAACGACGAGCAGGAAGTATGTACTGAACTTCCCTCATCGTATAGCAATGCATTTTTTCCTTGTCCTCTTTGCACTGTAAATTGCTCGAAATTTACGTACAATGAAAAATGGTCATCAAAATATTATGCATGCAGCTGCAAAAGCAAAACACAATATATTATTTGAATATAATATTGCACTGTAAGTGCTTCAGAAAATAAATTATTGCTTGCAGATTTTGATAAGTGTTATGAAAACTTATTATTACCTGTACAGCTTGTATATTTAATATAGACACTTGTCTAAACAAGATTAATGTGAGTTTGAAAAGTCGCCACAATAAATATTTAGTGATTACTAAGTACAAGGCTTGACTTCATGTCGCTGTCTGCTGTTAACCAACCTAAAACTGTAAGTATAGCTCTCTTTAACAAACAAATGTCGCATACTAATCCAACTTGTCCTGGAAAACGCTAAATATAAATTAACTTCAGTAGCAAGAATATTAGTATTGATTCAAGCATATCCAGGCCAAATGGACTTGATGAAGTGCATCTAGCTGTGGTCATTTAACCCAAGTGCATTTAACTAGCAATATAGTAACATCCATGCAGGCGGCACTCTGACTGCTTAATTAAGCTCCTAATGATAAAAAATACGGGCAGCCACATACATCTGTACATACTTGTAATGAGTGTAAAAGTGTAACCAAAAAAACATTAGACAGGCAAGACCATCTGACTGACGACTTAAAAGTGTATCCATGTAATCACCCAGTTCTTACTAATAGGAGTGAATACCGCACAGTTGCCGACTCATTTGACAATGAGTGCAACGCAACTAACAGGATTTCATCTCTATAGTTGAGACGAAATGACTCTCGCATAATCATAATCCTGGCTTCTCAGTTCTCATACATACTCATGTCCCTCCAGCCCTGAACTCAATATCCATAAAACCTCATTAACTCTGGATTTTTTCTACTCAGAGCTTATACGACGATGATTTTCCGACATTTGGTCATTTTTTATTGTCATTAAATTGCTACCTTGGACAAAAAGCGGATAATCCTCTCCCTTGACCAAATACGCCACCAGGGCTTTGCACACAACCAACCATTAGTTGATTTAATGTACGGAGAACCATCCCTGATAATACTTTACCTCCAGTAAAGTGTACGATCCCTCCCTGAAATAATTTGCACTGCATTCTCATAAATTCCCACTTTCCCACCTGGACTATCAAATTAACTCACACATCGTGTGAACCCACCTATCTTCCATAGGTCAAAAGAATTAAGAAACTAAAAGTCACATATAATGTATAGAGTTGTGGACACGTGCCACGATCACTACAAAGCTCTATACCTGCGATCATGTCAACTCCAATACAACAACACACGCCGGCTGCACTTGACTTTATAGATAAACTAACAACTTCATTCTTACAGTGAATGATATGTTGCAATGTAGTTTTAATGAATCAACTCAGGTGGAAAGTGCGAAAAGGTATGCTATTCACATTTCAAGATGAACATGCATCCATAAATTCTTGCCTGCGTTTTAGAAGGATGACTGCACTTGGTAAACGTAAATATGCAGTTTATAATAAATGAAATAGAACGACGAAAAAGGACTGGACCGTCAGTTTCATAACTTGTCCCAGGGAAATTCGGCAAGTTGAAAAGTAAGATTTCACAGTGACATTTATTAGCTGCAGAGTCAGCCTGAAGAGCTGACATATGTCCAGACGATCCACATCCCTCATGTCGAAACCTAACCCTCAACAATTACAACAACGTCCATTCCACTAGCGTCTCCTGTTTAGTAGCAACTGGAAACTATGTATGCACCCGCCTGGGCACGTCCTACTGATTAAAATGACAACTTACATGGAGAAACAGCTTACTGCTCCACGGAGGGATGCTGCGAATAGATATCTCTACACTACTCTATCGTCAGCGAAGTATCAAAAAGTACCAAATTATGTGCTGAAAGTATAGAAATTGGTACTTTGGGATCCTTTGCCGACCCTATACTGAATACTTTCATGCATCCACGTTCACTTCCAGTCGACCCATACACAACTGATTAAGCGACAAATGCAAGAATACTAACGATCCGTCACACAAATCAAACCCATTTTAATGCATTCATTTATTTGCTATCCAACCCTGATTTATCGAACTTGAACCACGTATCTGCTGCAACTGAGAAAATTGAGGATAATGACTATCCAAAATAGAATTCTACATATAATTACATACAAACCAACCTTAATACATAATACATGGATCAAGGTCTCAATCCGATGAGCGGACTTCAGCTTCTGCAATCCCTGCTGACCTGTTGTAGTATCTAAAAGCGAGCTGGGCTATATACATAAACACGTGTGAAGATGGAAATGTACACAGCTTCGGAAGGGATAAGTAAAACAGTATTCAAGCCCAACCCAAGCCCCTGGACAAAGCGGTACTTGCTGATGTGCCAGATTCAATAACGTAATATCAAAAATCATTAGCATACTCGGGTATTCCGTACAAGCATTCTCTCCATTGTACCGCCATAACTAACCGAGGAAATTGTTTTTACTACAACACAGTATACATATACCGCATGCATAATTAGATAATCAATTTACAATTCCATCCGACACTTTTTAACAACACTCCTCATCCTTTTATTATCACCTCCCTTTCTCACTCAATAATCTCGTTACTCATTCCAATCGATAATGAGTTCCCAAATTCCTGCTCACTTTTCAACAGCATCACTCAACTTAGGCTGTCGAAATATGTGATCAATACAAGTCATATTTTATACTATAACATCCCAAAGCCGCTCTAGCATTTATTTACAAATTGCTATCACGAACGCAGCTCAAAGTAAAAAAAAACATACATACATTCACAAATTTCTGTCGACTGAAATCAAGTTTTTGTCTTCTGGCATGTTCATTGCTTAAAACAATCCCTGATTTTCAATTCAAATACTATGACCTCCGACCTACAAAAAAATACCGCTGGTGGTAAAAAAAATACTTCTACCAGCGGTATATGTATTTCATACTAATCTTTCAGCGTTTTTTTTTTCAACATCTCCACCCTCTATATTATTATTTGATAGTCCAGTTTGATTCCGTTCCGTACAAGTGGTGTTCTCGTATGGGATGAGTGACTTGACAAAACAATAATTTGACAGCCCTTTCAAAATGAGATTCAGGGCCCTCTACATACAATATACTCCTACACATGACCGCATGGGTTGGAGCTGGGTCCAGACTTTGGACTGAAGTAGCCAAGACCGAGGCTAAGCACACGTGAACCATCAAACCTGCCAAGGGCTAAGCCGACGACCAAAAGTTACGTTTCAACTTTGGCAAGCTCCAGTCTCCTTTATTAAAGTCACGAACATAATCTCAGTTTCTCTTTATAGCTGTCATCAAACTAATAGCTAAATAACAACAACAACAACAAATTCCTCTGTCGCCCACCGCCTCATTCCCTCCACAGAATATCTTGTTAATACTACTATAGTTCTACACATGCCGTGTAACTTTATAACACAAGCAAATTAAGCCATGGTTTCATCTCTCCTTTCAAAGGAAATCATAGGGTTTCACCGGATATTCGATCCGAATTGATGTCAAGTGCACACATCTACACACTTAATCACTGTAACTACAGATGTACAACTGATTAGCAAAGAAGCAAAAACAAGTTTCGCAAACATAACGCAATTAATAGAACATATTCCAGCGGAGTTTGCAAAACTTGTACAAACACGATGATGCATATGCATGCAAGAACATTGTGTATCTATGCCGCCGGCCGTACCAGCCGTCGTCGTGAAATGTTTACAAATATAGCTTGACAAATATTTGCTGAAACTCTTGGAATTCACACATGCAAATACATACGTAATAAGTATATGAATTTAAAAGGACTCTTTTGGTCACACTTTAAAAGTAAACAAAATTAAAATATTGGCCACGTTTTAAAACATGTTTTGTTTCAAGAATTCCTTGTAAGTCTATACATTTACTCTTGCTGTGTAAACATTCCATGCTAAGAAATTTCAAACTCTAAGCTACACTTGTCAAGTAAATGTTACACGTGAAATAAGGAAACATTTTAAAGAATTTTGCTCGTAGTAGTATTCGCTTATTTCTTTACAGTACGTATATTTTCATGTCCACAGAAAAACCCTTCCACACCTTTTGCAGAAGGAAATCATTGACGTTGTCTATATAATGTTTAGTCATATTTGCTTGGCCTCGGCGTTACAGCAATATTTCATGTGAATGTCAAAACAGACTTTATAGAGTTTATACATGATCTATACGCTGTAAACTTTCGCATGGTGTGTGAAACAGAAAGAGAAAGATATTGTGTACAGAAGCCCTGAGTCAGAAGATAGCACACACACACACATAAGCTTCTAAAATAGGACATGCATCTTTCTCCTTTCCTTTTTTACAAGATTTTTATGGAACCGACAATGTTTCGTGTGCTGAGAACACGTGCCACATGCTGGAGACTTGCAACAAGAATTATTTGTACATAGGCTGGCACACGCGGACTCCCGAGGCAATCGTTTCGTACTTATGCAAGATTCCCTTATATGTAAAAGTCTGAACCTGCATGAGCAATATGGAAAAGAGTTGGAGGGAAAAAGCGTGTGCATTCAACATGTGTGCAACACACTCATCCTCATATTCTATGATGAACCGATAGTGAGCAGAATAAATATTTTCAATCAGAGTCCTAAATGCAACGTTTACATTATAGCATGTCCTTTCATTTTTTAAAAGTGCATGTGTAATCACACATACTTCTATGATAGCTCACTCACAGCCGACGACTCATCCAGTCCGTCATAACTTAAACCCCACGATTTCCATACAAAAAGATAGAATTTAAATGGAACTGCTATGATCAAACACAACAACAACAACACAAGGCAAAATCAAATATGTTCCCTATTACAATACACGATATACTCACAATGCGTCATACCAATTCTATTACAAGCTGTAACACTTATGTGACGAGGAATGGGTTGCAGTAATATCTACATATATCGCATGTATGTTGCAGACAGCTTCAGATTTTATGCAGTTCACAAGTTTACAAAAATGCATTCATCCATCACTCAGCGAATGCTGTCAAGCCGAAGGATGATATGCGAAGAAGTCCAAATAGTAATTGTAACAACTCCTTGCAACATGCGGTGCACGAAGGCAACGTAAACATGTGTATCCACAACTCCTATTGTTTGCATAAAAACACGTCAGGATCTTCAACCTGACAATATCCAGGATTTATTGCTGGAAAATATAACGCAACTTTAAAGTAAGAACCTCTCCGGTAGCAATGCTCTTGAAAGTAATTATTTTTACTCTTCGCGCTGTTGTTCTTGGACGTTTTCAATATCCGCAAAATGTTAAACTACCACACACTATAATAATAATAGTTGCCACGCACTATGCTGCCCTCCTTGTATTTTAAGCTACCAAAGGCAATGAATTCAATGCATATGATGAGACAAATGAGTTGAAGAATTTCTAAGAGCACAAGGCTAACCCTCAAAAGTCATAAGGAGACCAATAGCAAAAGCTATGGAAGGATTCCCCTAACTCTTTTCCTTAAAGATAAAGGAAACAATGGCTCAGTGGAGGTCAAAGGTGACCTACCCTGGCAAATATTTCTCCGGGATGGAGGAGCGTAATAACCCATCAAAGGCACCCCAAGTGTGAACTGACTGGCACACAAATTACACTCACAAAAATTTCCCCCATGCCATCTTGTCTCTCTGCCTCTGTAACAGTTCCCACTGTTGTAGTATCTGTACTTACATATAGTTTTGTAGCAATGTAACTCCTGAACTTACATGTAACTTTACTTGTAGATACCATAAAGAGATGTTCAACTATAGCTTCTATGTCTACTACACTTCATAGAACCCGAGTACAAGTATTATTTAACCCAGTTCAAGTTTAAATTACATACCCCAGTTACACAAGCAGACAGCATATAAATATAAGTATAAAATGTATATGGAGTATAGTAGTATACAGTATGGATACAAACCCTAAAGCTCTGTCACTTCAAGTCAACCTTCACAATACAATTATTCAAAGATTTCCAGATAGCTTTCAATGGTGCTAAAAGTATACTCAAACTCAGTTTAACAATTACTGGAAGATGAAGCCTCCATATATTTCTCCACGGAACTACTTTGTCCCAGACCCCATCCAATTTTTTAGTTTACAAAATGACGATTATGAAAGAAAGAGACGACCACGGAGCATAACCGCAACCACAAAATCCTCTTGCCATTTCTAGGATTTGAAAATAGTCTCATAAGGAATTCAATGCCTACGCACTTATATGTATACATTTGTAATTATATACTTTTTACCTTCCCCGTACTTTATACCTTCAAGATATAGGCACATGATGAAAATGAAGACATTTTCCAGTCAAAGAGCAATATAGTGACTGTGTTATTTCAATACAAAAAACGCTGTGTATCTTTACTCCGTAACCTTAGGTTTTTCTATCCTTCTCCCTGCACATCCCTCTTGAACTTCTTTAACACTAGAGATCTCTGGAGTCTTCCATTCTCCAACCCTACCATGATGAGGCACATAAAATTCGAAAGTTGTTATTCCAGTTGATCTGAGTCAGAAAATTGTATCAAAACCATTTAGCATTTGTCAGTTATCATTTCATTTCCTTTTGGATTGGTGACTAGGAAAAATGTTGGAGTAAATGCATATGTGGAGCGGATCCAGCCTTAGAATAATTCCGGTTCAGCGGACCATGAATTTATTAATTATGTAACAGAAAAGCAGAGGAGCCCATGGAATCTCTTCTTAAAATCTCCGGCTAAGCGGAACACACATACATAATTATTCGGAGCACATTAGATGCACTCACAACAACAATCTACGCAGGAGTTTTCCTAAACTGTGTGATCTTGTCTTATAGTTGTTTCTCTTTTAAACTAATACAAAAAGTCACAAATAAAACATTATTACATGATAAGTATTATTGCTGTTATTACAGTCAGTTTTTAGTAACACTGAAGCAGGTTTTAAATTTGAGATAAAGAACATATACATATACAGCGGAAACATCCATATTCAGTGTTCCACAGGGGTGCAACAACCTAACCTCATCCAATGCCTTTGGAATTTTAACATAAAACAAAAATAAAAATAAATGTTTAGTTCCTAATAATTCACTCAAAAACATACTAGTAAATGAACATTTGACAAACTTAATTTTCACACTTGTAACATGAAACCACAACTTTGAAGGGGAAATACAAATTCTCATGATTTATTTTGACCTCCCTTGTGAGCATGAAATTTCGTCAACTTATGTTTTCTATTCCTGGCCGTTTCACATTACGTGTCTTCGGCGTACACAGATGTGTGAGCATGCATAATTTTTTACCCGAAACTCCGGTTGAATGCAAACAGAGAGGAGATAAATTCTATTATTATTGTATAAACGCAGCTTCCTCCAAAAACAGTCAGTGGAAGCAGAATTTGATGGATTCAGTTGGAGAAACCACAAAAGGATTTTGGTGATATTTCAAACCCAAGATTTTTCGTTTTGTAAAAGTTGTGGTTGCCAAAGCTAACAAATCAAAAGTTTTTTCATCAATTTTTTGCACTGTCTTTTCACATTCATTCCTTTTCTCACACAAAAATTCTAGATACAAAGGTACTAGTACATAGACTGACAGAGAAGAAAAAACTAGATGTTTTACAAGGTATTAGCGTGTGCATGCCATTTGGTTCAGATTTATTGTACGGCAGGCTCCAGAGAGAAATAATAATTGAAAACAATAAAACTATTTGCATTCATCAAAAGTAGGAATAAAAATTTACCTTCAAGTCAATACTGGTTAGCAGTTTATAGGCCTCTCTTTAACGTGGACATAAAAAAACTCATCATTTCAGTATTTAGGAAGCCTGCTAAAACAGAATGTCTGTCAAGCTTTCATGCAAATAACTAATAGCCTTACGTCAACCTCAGGAGGATTTCAAAATAAGAGCATAAATCCTCTCTGAACGAGGAGATGAGGTATACCAAACAAGATAAATAGCAAAAACACTGCCTGAATAGCTTGCCAACTTAGCTAAGAATGAGGCTTCACATACTTACATATATGTAGAAAAATCGACAAGAAATCTGTTAACATTTGACACCGTCGAATAAATGAGTATCCCACCCAATAAATAATTATTTGGAAAAGTTGCAATCAATTTGCGAGTATAAACGAACCGCCAAATAGTATATCTCAAGCTGGATTTTCAATTTTAGTTTTTTGTACTTCCCAAATTTGATTTTGTACACGCCCTTACTATATACGTACATACATACAAATATATCTGTGTAGTTTAAAAGTCAACGCATTTCTAAATTAAAAACAATGTATCTACATTTTCAATCCCTTACAAAAATACAACCAACACTTTCAGGTTCACAAAAGTGTATCAATCTTCACCTGTCACTGGATCAGAGCTCCGCCATTTGAATCCGTAAAGCACTGTAATCATGTGCACATTATTATAATGAAATTCAGCGAGAGCGTCGATTACCATTTGACCTCCGACCCTCGCTTCATATTTAATACCAAGTAGCTATGGGTGTTGTGTGGAACCCTCCCTGGAAATTTAATTTGTTTGTTTTCATCCACAAAGTAATAATACATAATTGCATTGCAAATCTACTAGAGGTCGGAGAAAGAACCGGTCTAGAGATGAAGTTATTACCGTGTTAAAATTAATGTAATCCTGTAACTATATATTCTGGTTCCAAGCTCATCATGCTTAAATAGACACGTACATACTTGGAGTACAGGCATTTAGGTATGTACGTAAGTGTAATTTATATACAGGTGTAAGTATTACTCATCTGCAAAGAGAGTGTAATACACACATCCACAATCTCATAAAGTCTCGGTTGTAAAAATTAATTTCCAGTTATTCTCACGTTGTTGCAAGTAATGGAACAGCAATTCAATCTGTTACGTTGAAATGAAAATAATATATTAAGGGACAACATAAGAATTCATGCCCATCTACATATAAGAGCCAACGAGAAGATTATTAGTTTTTCCCACATAACTACAACCAGCCAGCGTCGTCGTCACTCATTTAACAACAAATATTTTCATGTGAATACAAACGAATAGGTAATTTTCATATGATTACATGACTGTATCATACTAATATTGAGTGCTTGTAGCTTAAAAGCTGTAAGTATGCCAAACTTGTATTGAGAGTGAAGGTGTTAGACCTGCAATCAACCATTAATTTTGGAGGCATATAATAGTTGTATTCAGAATAATAAGCTATGGAAATAACTGCTGAAACGAAAGTATTGAGAGTTCATCATCACGACCAGAATAATAACCTCAAGGTTTAATGTGTTAATTCGACAGCTCAGCTAGCTATATACGGAAACATCTCCGTTCTCATCATAGCATTTCGTAATCCTCGGACTGAATTATCCTACTGACCCTGTAATGATAATGACCCGAATATTTCCGCCGGAATGGAATGTGTAAAGGCACGCCCAAAAGATAATAATTCTTTAATCTGCCACGAGTTCAACATTTTATTTCGACCATTCTGCAGTAATTATGTTCTAGTAGTGCTTTCAGGCTCCTACAATTTATTACTAACTAGTACTTCTTGCACAGCATACTTACAATACCGACATTTCCCCTAAAACCAGCTAATTCTATTAAAAGGTCTGCAAGTCTGCACACAACAACAATAATAATAATAAGTGGAACCTTCAAAAATTTATAAAGTCCTTGGTGTATACCGCTAAAGGTTTCCTGGAAGCCATAAACTATGATGGAATTGCTTCCAACGGACAGGTACATGCAGAAATGCAAATTTTTCATCCTGCAAATGCACCGAAATGTCCCATAGTTTGTTCCAGTTGTGCCGTCGTTCCTACGACTACTATATAGGAAACCGCTAGTGCAGCAGAGATCTTATCAGCAAATGCATTTCCATAAAGATTCATGATAGTTCAAACTTAATCGTTTAAACTGGTGGAAAAAGTAAAAAAAAAAACGAAGTTTCTTGCTTGTTTTGCACGCGACCTAAATGCATAAAAATAATTGATTAGAATTCTCAAGGTCCGCTACACAACGATAATTGTGTTCCTGGAAAAATCATCCGCAGCAATAATATGTGCAGAATTACAACAAGTATTAGAACTTAAAACTATAGTTGGTTGAACGAGTATATTCGGGGTACTCCAACTATAGAATCAACAAAGCATTGAAGCATAAAATCATATTATTACAGCAATTTTTCCGCAAGGCTAAAGGAAGTACGAAGATCCTGAAACCCAAACGTTCAAAGAGCTCCCATGTCCTATCTCAAACTGAACCTCTGAATATACTTTGTATAGTCTTTGAAAAAAATTCGTCATGACATTATCTTCATGAGGAACATGACTCAAGTGTCGAAGACATTTCAACATTCTCTTCAAGCTATCTTCCCAAGCGGCTTTAGCCCTCTCATGTACAAAAACAAATCCATGCTACCAGAAACTATAGTACGGGCTTGTAATACGTCCAAAGGTACAAACCCATTCTCCCTGTACCTAAGCCCCTGTACACCGCCATGTAATGCTGACAATAAGAACGACAAAGCCCGAGTAGGAAACTTTTCATTTGAGGGAAAAAAATATGAGGTGATAATTCAGCCGGTGACACCAGCTAAACTAAAGGACTGATTTTTATATCCGATTACATCGAAATATGTGAGAACCCGGCAAATGGTGACCGGACCAGAGCTATAATTTTTAAAGACAAGTACTAGAATTTTCCGTCGCAGATGCTCGTATCATCAATTAAACATTTCATATCTGTTCCTAGCTGCCTACCTTAAAATAAATAGTGTCGACATAATCTTAAATGTGTTGAGAAAAATCCTGTTGGTCTTCTCCACATACACACAACCTCACACAAACATAGATACATACATTTCAGGGCTTTGATAAGCACTCTTATTTTTTACCAACCCTCCGCTTAAGTTTACTTATATCCGCTTTAGAAACTCTTGTGTGTACATGTCAGGCAGGATCGGAGTATAATAGTGAGAACGAAAAATTCCTCTTTCAAAAAATCTCGAGAATGAAGCTGCAGTGGGAGAGAAACAAAACCTAACGATAGGAAAAGTGAGCGAGTCACGGAAGATAACAAATATAGCTTTTCTCCACACGTATGCTATCCACATTATAAATAGTCAATATCTTGAGTAGCAACGTTCTTACATAAATGACAAAGACTGCAAGTTCATCGTAACAATAAATACTTAAAGGAAGGAGTATATAGTATCGTGCATATAGGTGAAGATAAGAGGAAACGATATATTAAGTGTGAATGCTGACCCTCGCTCACTAACTCCGATTATGTATAGCAAGGCTTCTTGACAATAAATCACAAGACAAAGTTTTTATATATTTAGTATAGCTCCCAATTGTAATATACATAGTCACGCAAAATCCATACTCACATACATACATACCTTGCTTAACTTCTCTCTTTGAGTATCTATATTTTCCCGAATAAAGGACTTGCACAAGCTCTTTAAGATCACATACATACGTACATACACCCGCAGTATGATGCCATTACCATTACCTTTTTAGAGAAGTTGTGAATGTGAAACATTTTTCTATTTCCAAACCTCCGCCTCGTCCTCTCCACTCTACACTATAACACACTAGTACGCTTCTCGAAAAAGTAGTTACTGCTCGTCCATCCCTTCCGTCAGAATAGGAAGGAGAAGCTTGTCCGCCCTCGCTGTCAGCGGGTAGACAATTCACAAGTCTGAGCCGTAAGCCCAGGTGAAGAACTCACACTCGAAAAAATAGAAAAAGTATATGTGAGGGAGAGACAAGAAAACGGAACCCATAAAAAAGGTAAAAGAAAACTCATGAAAATTATGAGCCCATCTTCCACATCATCCATAATACACGACGCGAGCACAGTCACTAAAAGAGAGAAGGCACGTTAAACCCAAGGAGTCAGAACTAAAAAACTAAAGACCCATTATGTTTCAAAAGTAAACTCATTGACATTAACGGGCAGCTCAACTTCCACACATAACAACCACCACGTTATGTCAAGGTTTATAGTATAGAAAAACTCCTTCCAGCAAAAGTTAGGTAGCATCATCAAAAAAATCTCACTCCACACACACACAGTGTATCAAATGTTCAATTTACTTATAGCCCACATTACCAAATATTCTCAAAGAAAACACTTTTCCGGTTTAATGTTGTTATTCCTATACATAGCTAAGGTATTTACTGTGCACATGTCTTCTTTACCCATTCAAATGTCTGTCTCTTCAGCTTGTACATATTCAAAATTCAGACTTTTTAAAACTCTTTATGTACTTCTAAGGAAACACCACAAATATACAGAAAACAGTCGGAGAAAAATATATAGAAACTGAATAAAAACGTAAAAACATATTTCCTTATTATCTTCAAGGCAAAACTCATCATCACATTTAAGGAAACCCTCTGCCATCCTCGGACCGTCAAGAGATAAACATCAGCTTTGAAAAGGGAAACCGACCCTTTATAAAGTCTATAATGTGTATGAATTTACAGTACTGGAGGGAGATACAATACATACGTCTCTCCATCATACAAAGGGAACGCATTAGAAAAATTATCAAACACTTTGTCTTGTGCTCAGGTAGGTAGTAGTATAGTATACATATCTACTAGTATAAATGAAACGCCGCACCAATCAAGGAAATTTCATTTCCTTTGTTACTCCGAATATCCTCCTTGAACTTCCAACGGCTTATGATTAGTTCCTTCCACATAATGCTCTTTGCTTACTGATATGTCCCAACATAAATACAATACATTCAGGTTATGCTACAGTACCTACACTGTTCAAACACAACAGTCCTCTTGTCCTGGAACTATCCCTCCTTCTTGACCGCGTCCTTAACAATAATAATAAAACAATTATTCGTCATTATGAAGTCTGGCTTGTGTTAGCAAACATAATAATATATTATAGTCGTCGTACGCAACTCCATCTCATATGCAGTAGGTAATATAAAGTATAGGTAACAAGATCCTGTACGAAAACAGTCCATTTATTTTTTAACGACCATATATTTCTGGCGCCTGGGTCAGCAGGGAATTTTTAGATACATACAGTAAGCGTATGGTCAGTCAAAAAACCGACCTTGTCCAATACTACTACTTACAACATAATAGTAATTATATTTAGTACATGCGAATATCCCAACTACTGGACCTTCCCACATGCGACCTTTGTAGACCCCACATTACTGGAAGTGACAACGCTCAGTGTATTAACAGTGGGAATGGCAAAGTAGAAACTTCTTTTAACAAGATGAAAAATGTGCAGAAACAAATCGTATTTTCCTATGAGATTAGCCTTAACCAGCAATTTTCTTTAGGGACACAATAAGGGAGGAATCTTTATACTTTGAGAAGACACAAGATCCTTTCAACCTAATTTATGGCGGGAGTCCTGCCGGGAAGAACAAGCGCCATTAGACAATAGTAACTTGTATCCGCTGAATGGCTAGTTAGTTAAGTTTTAGTATCCCCACCACAGACACAAACATACAAAAAACACACATACATGTGATGTGAGTCTTTAATATAGTTAACAAGAAATGTTCTTTTATATGTATAGCTTAACATATCTATATGTATAGCTGTCTCAGCATCAAGGACAAGGGCATGACATAAGTATACTTACACTCAATTATTTCAGTCCATCTCCAAGCTCTACTCAAAATTAGTAACATATAAGCCTTACGAGAATCAAATAGATACGGAGATCAATACTCCAATCATTTCTCTGCCCTCCACTCTGCCAGTTCCAACTGCTCCCCCACTAATATTCTAATGTTTATCTCTAGCTGTTGCAACTCCTGTATTGAGTGGCTACTGAAGCACAACGATCTGATGAATTCTACTTACTATAGTCGAATGAAAGTGATCAATGTAATCGTTGACTTATTTTTTTTACTATAAACATCACAACCTCGAGTCGAATCAATAGCTCGAGAGAATACGAGAGTATCCAGATCCTATCTGAATTCCGATTAAGTTAACGTACTCTACAGTATTTATAACCATTAGAATAAAGAGTCAACAGCTTTTTGCAAACATTTTTAACATGATTGTCACGACGAGCAAATTAGACAACAGTAAGCTTTATATTCCGCATCATTTATCATCATTGAGCTCTTAGCAAAAATAGTAACAACACTAACCCATCTACATATACAGATAATAGATCCAAGTAGTTATATAAAATCAAATCCCATATCTTCAATTAATCTTCATGCTCGTGGTAAAAGGTGCGACTCTTCAAGGCGGCTTCGTCGAAATTCGTGCTACAATAATTACTGCAATAACTGGTGATTACAATAATTATATAGTTACTAAAATTTCAAGTTATTTATAGTATGGAATATACACACGCATTATATATCCGAGCTTTTGTAATATACAAAACGCTTAAGGACCCTCAATTAAAGCTGGATGAGTTAGTATATACATGAAATTGCCCATTATAGGAAAGAAAGAGTTCCTGTCAAATCAACAAAATTTAGCTAAAAATATGCCAGTTATAATAAGGAAGAATGTTTGGATTCTTTGGGATGAATATTATTACATTATGTTGAGCTGTCAGCTACTTCCACTTTTGACTAATGGTCTACCAAGTCATCAATGACAATGAGTCCCACTCTCCACTCCTTTCCTCTGTAAATACATACTGCTATGCCAACAAAATCTGTCCTAATGTAATCCACAGGAACCTATCCTTATACCTATACTATATTAAAAGAGAAGACTTGAGTGGGCATCACTTTATTTTACAAGAGGAGAGCTCTGTTGGAGTGGTTAGCAATGGTGCAAACATGATCATGTCACACAAATAAGCTTCCAACTTTAAGATAAATGATACTTTTGCAATAATAGTTATAACAGCTGTGCTGAGAGCTTCATTGTTATTTTCAGCCTCAAACGACAGCCTACTCGTCACATAATGTATTGTTTCTACTGTCTCTCCCTCTCCCCTTCAACATTCAAACTTCAAACCAGAGAAATCCTAAACTCGGAATTTAAAAAAAATACCACCTTATACCACAAAAAGTAGTGAAAAATGAATATATAAAGGATCTAAATGCAATTCTGTATTACAATGTATTCATCCGGAATACAACAATACACTGGAGGCAGACAATTAAGATGACGCTTGGAAACCATAGGAGTCATAGGGTATCACCGCAAGCGATCAATTTTTTGATTAAGGCTTCAGCAGAGCCTACGATACCATGTATAATATCATAGGCGGGTGATCATATGGAGCGGCATCGCACTCTTCCCTTTCAAAAGCCTCGAAATGGTATCTTACAATGAAACCTTCAATGACGGTTTTGCTATACAGAAGTAGAACTTGATTAGGCTGACTTGCCACATCTGTCTCCCATTAAACGCCTCCGCACTATGCCTCTAAAATTATAAAGTCAGGGGATCAAGCCCTGATGACAATTACCAACGAAAAAGCTCCCAAATAATCCCGTAATACATCCCATCAGCAATAATAAATTTCCTCGAATGAAATAAAGTCACACGTTGAAATCGAAACAATGAGTATCAAAAGTTTCATATGTATTTAGGTGATATTAGCCTTGCAAGCCCAGTGTATTTAGGTGATAGAAGGATGCACCTCATTTCCGAACAAAACTACCTATATATCAAGTAGCGACTGCACTGAACAACAAAAGAGAATGGATTTTCCGATCCCGGGGAATGCAAATTGAATTTGAGGGCTACAAAATACTCGAGCAATTGTGTGAATAATAGATTCTATCATGGAGGCACACGCTCCTTTTAGTTTTAACAGCAGCAACTTCCCAGTGACAATGACGAAGAGCATACCTAGTAGGTATTATTGTCCTCCAGTGGCCTTCCTCACCAACTACCATACTACACCTAAATTGACTACATAGTGACACTACAGGGACGATACTGCCCACGCGTTCCCCCTCAGCTGCACCATCACAACAAACACTGTATACTTATATCTACATCTACACATGAGGCAATACACAACACAACACCACCATCTCAATAACACTGGACAATTGTCATTCTGGATAAAGAGGAAACGTCTGGATAAAGTCCATGCCATAGTCCTGCATTAGGAGAGCTTAAAACGTATAATACATTCTGACTGCAGCAGTACCTTTTTTGCAGGTGCTCCTCAAAATGGGTATTTGCACGCCTACACAAAATCCTCGAACGGTTTCAAATTGAAATGCTCACTCAATGGGTCTTAATGGACGGTCCATCTGACAAGGATCAGGATTTTGTTCAAAAATTTCACAATTTTCTATTCATGAGGAGTATAATTCCTCAAAAGCGAAACGCAATGCCCTGTTTTCATGCCCAGCCACGCAACTGTGAAAACTTCCCGATGCTCTGTACCTTTGTTTACAATTACCTGCGTGTTTATTATGTATGTATGAAAAACTACGGAGACATCATGTAACTATGCTGCAAGAAGCTGTTTAGCTCGACTTCCTTCATTGTCCAGCTCTTCACAAGACCTATATACATTGTTCTGAAGGTTTTCCATGTTGCTGTTGTTGCTGCTTTTCTTGTGTTGCACATGATTTGTATGTATTATCTATCTCATAGACAGTATTGCTGTTCAAGCTGAACTTGTCCCTCTAGACCAATTGACAATCTATCGGAAATTCCAAGTTGCACGGTGTCCCTATTATCTGTAATTGAATCGCATTTCCATAAAGCCTCACCCAGCATCTTGAACAATTGAATTTATGCGATTCTCCTACAACATAACCACCCAACCTTTGGACGCCAAACCAACCCACATTGTCCTGCACTGTACGGTTTTAATTCCAACCAATATGTTACATTATCTGCAATAGCGACCACATCTCACGAGACTATCTCAATCATCATTTTCATTCTCTTTCAAAATTCAAGCCTCCTATGGAAATCAGATTTCATCACGACGACCAACTCACGGGTCGTGTAAATACATTATCACGTATGATGCGAAGACGACAAGAATGAGGAGGGAAGGTGAGTATATCTTATTAATTCAAGATAGGATATTGTGCTATTGAAGGCACACGTGTTCGAGCTTGGATTTTTATTAATAGTCAACAAACTCATCCGATCACAATCTCCTGCTCTAGTTCTTCCCAACTAGATTAGATGATGAAGTCAATCTTTCCGGAAATTTATAACTTTAATTATTTGCTCATCGGTTTGAAATAATTAGACGCATCAGAAATAATGAATACACAGTTGAATGACTTTACAAATAATTTCCTCGTTGTGTTTGCAACCTACACTAATGCCAACTTTTGGTTGGTAAGCTCCATAAGAGTGTCACTTTAATCAAGGGAGAACTACTTCGGATACATAAGTACTGGTAAACAGGGAATACTTGTACTAAAATAACAAATAAGTTAATTCCAAACTAACATCCATTGAGGATTGAAAATGGACCAATGAGTGTGTATACATATGTGAATCAGCCCGTTTCATTACTCATGTCACTTCATTCGAGTCGAGACACTTGCTCATTTCCGTCTCACACGAAATTAACTCGGAAACCTCGTGTGTCCTCGGTCCTACAATTCTCATTTCCCTAACAAAACTTACGCTTCTAATACTTCCTCATTCAACGACCAGCCTGGTTGATGGACATACTCGGGGGTTGGTCAATGCAACCAGCGGAACTCATACAACATGATCCATATGATTTGAAAATAGCCAAACCTATGGGGTGGTAAATCTAAAATTATTTTTAAGATTTCAGTTCAGCTTTGAAAATAATTAAACTACAATTTCGCCTCCAGCCACTTTCGGCTCTGCATGTGCCGTACAAATTGATGTGTATTACATTACAGTCACTTCCATGAAAAAGGAACATGATTGATAATTTGTCGTGTCGTGTGGGACGTAATATATGGGATAACAGAAGCTCTATGGACATTAAAAGTCATCATCAAAGTCAGGCTACTTGTCATCCCCACGAAATGGCTCCCAGCATTTGAATCAATACAATAACCGTAATAATGATGATAAGTTGAATAAACTTTCGTCTTCGATAAAGTCCACTTGTTCATCCCAGATACAGAAACAACCTTCAGATCCTTTGAATGTTTGCTGTAGTTCCACGAAACCGACAGACAGGCAATCATTACTCTTTAATCAACCCCATAAAACTCTATATGGATGAATTTGTCCTTGCCGTGTAATGCTAATTTCAATTTCTCAATACATAATACATACGCAATCCGGTATTGCTTTTCCAATATTGCAAGGAACGATTGCTAACTAACTACTACCTACAACCATTTAATTAATAGTATTAGCCCGGTAAAAATAGTCACGGCTTGTTTGTTCTTATGTATCAATAAGCCCTTCCATTACACAAAAGTCTCTGAAATGAAATTATGATATAGACATAGATACTAATATCACTTTACCCTAATAATAAGCCATAAAGCCCTATGTATAGTTTCACTCGTACTTTATTTTTGCTTTACTTTTATCGCGAGAGAAATTTAACATAAACTACTAGCATTTATACTTTAATGCACAATTTACTCATAATTTATGTTTATGTTTCCCGCGCCAATTCATGAACAAAAGTATAAATGGTTTAATCTATTTTATATACACTCGGAGGAAAAAACTAAATAAATAAATAATAAATGCACAATAAAAATTATTATTATTCATAATAATAGTCAAAAATTATAATAAATAATATCAAACTATTTTAATTTTGTAATTATATTATAATAGTTTCTTATTAATTAAATTGTTTCAATTTATTTAATACATTATAATAAAAATACGAAATAATAAATATCAACTGAATACATGAAGTCAATTTATGTTAATTACATTGAATTTAAATAATAATTAAGTAGATGTAATCATTAATATTTTTGTATCTTTAATAATTAAAGATACAAAAATACAAAATAAATATGTAATAATTATTATTATTATGTATTTAATGAATATACGAAGGGACACAATTATTAACTGATATATGATTAAATCCAAATTAAAATCACAATATTAAACACGTATAACTTAAAATTAACACTGGTTACACTTCTTACTTAATATTTTGCACAATTAAAATAGTTTTAATTAAGTTAAAACACTTTAAAATAGTTTACTTTATTTTTCTCTTTTGAAAAAGTTGAATCAGTTTCAACTTTGGGGAAAGAGAAAAATAAAGTAAATTTTACCTCCAAAAGGAAATTGTAAATGCACAGACGCGAGAAATTAAAGTGAAGGGAGCGCGAGAGTAAACTTGCTTGATACTTTGAGTACGCGTTAAAGTATAGATGCTAAAAAAAGGGAAACGCGCGAGAAAAGCAAAGCAAAAGCACGAGAAACACAAAGTATACACATAAGGTTAGTTATATATTCAATTATAATAGCGTTAATGGTTTTGATTGCAAGGATATTCGTTTCAGAAATTTGTATTACAAATCATTAAATCAAGTTGGACAATGTTTTAATGTTAAAAGGTGCAAAAGATATATTGAATGCAGAGAAACAGGGAAAATATTACAGTTATCAATACTCAAAAGGCTCAATAGGTAAAGATCATCCACCTATTTGATTTCAAACAATGCAGTAAGCAGTCAAATCCATATTTAGAGCAATTTTCTGTATTATTCTATATAAGGGACTCTCTCTATAGTAGCACTTTTGGGCTGATTTATAGTGATCCCTTATAAAGAGAGTCCAGTGTATGTAGTGCTAAGGATTATGGACTTGGTCCCTATGAAATTGGTCACCAAAAATGCGCAATCGATTTCCCAAAAATAATCCCCGTTGGACAGGCCATCTTACATTCAAATCCACAATTTAGAATAATTTCGATAATTCGGTAAAGCTGCTGTTCTCATCCATACCATCAAATCTTCATTGTTAAAACCGTTATTATCCGGATTTTTCAGATCAAGCTCCCACAAACGTTGTCTCCAATACTTTGGCTTGCCAAAGGTTTGTGCAATGATTAGATCGGAATCATTTCTTTAAGCGAATCAACTAGGGTTGGTGAATTTACACACTTTGCCCGATTCCCAGGCAATTTCCATTAGCTTCAATGGGGATTGCATCGTTTCTGGCGGGGAATTTTACTAGGGCGGGACTTTATATGAAATTCTAATCCGATCGGAAAACCTTGAATTTGCAACTGCACGACATGAAAAATGAATACTTTTATCTTTTTTGTGGGAGTTCTTATACAATCACCACTATCATATTTCATCATCAAGGTTCTTTTCTATTTTATGGTTCTCCAACATCCCCTGCTAATTTATTTTACATCCCGCAACTAAGTGTAATTCCAATGATTTTGATAAACATTTGTTGGAGCGCAATAAATAAATACTGTCCCCTTGTAATTTTTTCGGAGGTGGAAATATAATCAGCACCTGCAATTTCTCTCCAGAGACTTAGCCCTAGTGTTGATCACATTTGAGCAGGAAGCGTTGAAATCTTCTAGTGAATTGTAATTCACATTAAGGCATTCTCCGTAGGGAATGTGCAGCTCGTTTATTACGGCCGGAGCCTTCCAAAGAAGAATCCCAGTGGGAGGATGAATAATAGTCCGAGGACGATCTGCACTGGCGAAATTCTTCAGGCAAGATAGACAGATTGCTGCTTAAACTTTTCGCTATATGTTCGTTTTTTCACAGAATCGGTTCCTTCCCCAGGTTTTGGCGCGTTTTTTAAGAATAAATAATGTGGCTGTTGGCTACCTCTAACGGCCCAACTAGCTCTGATTGTTGCTCTCTTTCGGACATTTTCAAGATTTTGGCTGGAGGTTTGGTCCTAAATTCTATAACATAATCTTGGATAAAAGTTTTGTTATGAATAATTTTTGTTGAAGAATTAAATAAGAAATATTTTCTTTTACAAAATTAAATAAAAATGTTTTGAATAAATGGGTTAAACAAAAATATTCAGAAACACAAACAAAAATATTTAGAAAAACAAACAAAAATATTTGGAAAAATAATCAAACAAAAAACATTTCAAAAAAATTTAAAATGTTTCAAAACAAATATAAATACAAAGTTCAACACAAATTATCCAAATAAAAGTTATTTCAAAAAAGCGCAAAATTTATTGAATTATACATTACTGAATGAATCGGCAGATTACACAGCATATAAATTCAATATGATGACCAAAGTTTTACTATTTTTTTCACTTTTCCGGTAAGTTAAACACGAAGGGCGAGGGTATTTTATCTTCATCGTGTATGTAGCGGTTATCTTTGTCAGTTGACATGTCGTCTGTGATTTGCCAAATCAATTAAAACCCAAGTAGTACCGTAACACACGATAACAACTTGAATGTACCATATATATGTACATGTATGTATATCTGCTTAATACTAATGAAAGTGTCAACACTTTTAATAAATGTCGGGTTGTACTGCTGCCTTATAGCTCTTTTATTATATTTCTTATTTCGCGATTCCTTTGAGGGCTTGAAAAGCTGTGGTGCATAGTGCAAACACATTATGCAATTTTTCCAAAATTAAAGTTTGTGTTAATGACAATTTTTAAAATTAATTATATGGATTTATTTCTGGAGAAAATTAGACTATTTAATTTTAACAATTCTATAATTTTAATAAGTTTTATCATAATTAAATGCACATGTAGAGATGGATAAAAATTTCAATATTACACAACAAATTATATGTTTTAATTGAAGCTTTGATTTATTAGTAATTACTTATTTTTTAATTGTAGAATTATTAACTTTCAGAATTGTTCATAACGCTGTTTTCCACATTTACATACAGTTTACATTTATAATAATAACCACACACGCAATTGTGGTAACAGCTGAGAGTTTGGAGTTGGAGTTTAATGAGTAAAATGGAAGTAGATTTTTTAAAGATTGCAAAATAGTAATTATTTGATTTCATTGATTTGATTAACATTGAGACTTCAAACGAAATTTAAAACATGTAAAATAATTTTTATATTTATTTAAAAATGAGTTTTTACAACATTTGGTTAAACCAGAAGACTTTTTAATAAAATTTCTTAGTTACATTCTAAAACATTATTTAATAAAATTTTACAATTTTTTTCATGTTACAAAATCAATTATCGAAGCTTGTCAATCCACAACGCGTAGGTAAATTTAAATCCTAAATGCTGACCGGTGGCAACAAGTAGGGAGTCCATTAAACTTTTTTATTTCTTGACAAGTAATCATTTGCCCACTTTATCGCCATATTCACATACTTCCGAACATCTTCATCTTCGCATGTCATTTTTTTTAAGATATCCAAACCCCCTTTCTTTACCAACGCAGGCACGTATAGACCAACTAAAATAATTATTATTGCAAACATGATTACTCTCCCATCATTATGTGTTAATAGGTGTAACAACTAGAAATTATTACTGCAGACTAGACACTAATATTATTGTACTGATTATCCATTTTAATAACTTGGCTTGTGGTTACTAGTTTTTTAATAATATTTATTAACACAATTAATAGGCTACGTTATCATTATTATATTATTATTTATATTATTATACTGAATAGACCCAATCGTGCTTTTTTAAACAATCGATATTTTTGTTCCTCTCGGATTCTGCTCACGTGTGGACTTAAATAAGCTCAAACTTTGCAGAGCTGTGTTAGTTCCAAAGCTACAGGGTAACATTATGGGTACAAGTCCCATTACGTGTAACTACGCGATAAAAAATACAACGCTGCAAATAAAACTACTGCAGTTCCAAGTAATCATTCAAAATAAATAAATATACATTAAAATTGAAAAATAAAATTACAACAACATGGAGTTATTGCCACTAAACTTAAATGTTTTGGCCTGACTTTAGTGCTCAAATTTCCGGCAATATTCTAGTTAATAAAATACATTTACAAGAGTAATGAGGTAAAGCGAAAAAAGACGTTGACACCAAGCCAGTAAAATGTAAATTACTACGCACTGCCCTATTAATAATGAAATGGATTTACTTACGCCCGTATTTCGTGAGATTCTTAAGAGACCAGGCTGCAAAAAGCTGACATTCAGTAGTATGCGTGACATTTAACAGTCTTAAACACTGTCCTAAAAAGTCACTGGAAAAAAGGGATTAGGAAATTAAAATGATTTTTTAACTGTTCCCAAAAATGCCGAAATACATTTAAATAATATTAAAAAAGAAACACCAGCAATAGACAAACGTATGCTTACAAACCTGTAAAAATGTAATGACTGATCCTCCTCCCAGCGCGTAACATTCCGACGAATTCCACTTAAAACGTCAGTTCGGCGTGGGGATTTAATAGTCCATGCGTCCACGCCGTCCGAAAGTATGTGAATTATAAACCATGCGGCAAGGTAACTGACCTGTGATGCAATTTTATTCATAAAAGTTAAACCGTAAAGCGTTCGGAGACCAACGGTAGGAAGAGAAAGTCATCCATAAGTCTCGCTTCCAAAATTAGCCAAAAGTGCAGGAACCAAATACATATGTAGCATGCATTTAACAGTATTGTACACAATTTTTATGTGTAAAGAGAAGTGACTAAATACAAATAAATATATTGTACGTGCCCTATCATCATCTTCGGTTGAATCCAGGAAATTATAAAATACATTAATGAGTTCAGATGTCATAAGTTGCGGCCTCAAGTGCTCGACTTCTGCTACGTGCACAAGTGTCCCTGCAACGGAATAAATTGGTATTGATCAAAGTTTAGTTTGTACATATAATAGGCAATAATAGGCACAGGTCGAAAAGAAACGAAACAAAGATTCACATCGTTTTGCTGCTTTCTTTACTTTTTTTCATCAAAGACTAAACAAACAACTGGCATAATTTACTTGTACTAATCTTTTATTTTCAACTTACACAGACTCCACCCTTTCAAGTAAATGTCGTTAGGAAACGCATTGAGACATTTGAGGAAAAATTCGATCCCACGATGCTCCAGAAATCTCTCACAATTGCCTGGATTGTTTCTAGTAAGCTGGAAATCAAAAGAAAGTATAGCGCTAAAATATACATCTATAAATAAGTTATCCGCAGACTTACCATCAAGCGCAAATAATAACAATATCGATATTGCTGAAGTAAATAAAACTGCTGAAAAAATCCACTCATTCTGGCGCTTTTGCACAAATTTGTTGAAAAAGCAAATTGAGCGAGTGTTGGAACGAGTTATTTTTGACAAGCAAGTTTCTGCACACGTAAGACAAACATTTTTGTATCTGTGATTAAAAGTCTTAGTTGTTGACAGCAATCAAATTTTACATTATCCTTAAAGTTTTTTTTTTATTTTTTAAATTAGTAAACTATTTTTTCAAGGGCTGAAGTTTATAAAAAAATCAAAAGCTGTTAGCAATTTAAGTTTCTAATGTTTACCTGAAAAAGTGCGCCTATGGATAAGGAATAACGTTGTGGAAAAAAATGTTTTTATTTGTTAAATATTTCGTAGTCTAAATTCTGTCAATTTAAACTTACAAAAATTAGTTTGCCTACAAAATATTTATATCGCACAAATATAAACAAATTATTATGATGTTTTTTCCTTTCCCTGCCGATGTGTTTACAAATGTGGCATAATAAACTCCGATTTTTCTCACTTTGAACTACAAGTAATTGGTGGAAAAATGCTTAATTTGTAAATAATCTACCGGCAAGCAATAGCTTTACACAATTTATATGAGCAGATTGACCTTTTATTTATGGGCACAATTATTTATTTAACTTCTCTAGATACGAAAATATACGTAATAGTCCTATATATCGTATAATGAAGAAACGTTGCAAAGAAATAGCAACTACTCGTAAAAACGATTCTGGAATTAACATCGGCTTAAAAGTCATGGGCAAAGTGAATAAGTATTTATATACGTGAATATGGAAAAATGATTAATTTGTTTGAAATCCGATTTTATCCTGATCAAATTCAAGACATGGGAAAGATATTAAAATTATTAAAGGTTAAGTTCTATCATTGTTAATTTTAAAAATTCCTGCTGCTGTGGATTTTAAACTAGAAATATCACAAAACTTACACATTACATTTGAAACTAGTTAGATTAAAATTTTAGCCAAGAATAGCTAAAATATTAAAGATGGGTAATTATTCACGATAGTGGGGATATCTACAAAATGCAGAAAACACAGCTGCCAATTACGAGTTGTCCATATTTCTGAATTGTCAGGGTGTTAAATGATATCATTGTTTTTTCTGGTAGTCAACAACAATAGTTAATTTGTGAAATTTTCTTAAATAAGTTAACAATTCAAAAATTTAGTTTGGAATTAGGAACTACTTTTTATTTTTACTGTGGTTATTAATAGATATAATTTTGAACTTACGCCCACCATAAAAGAATTTAAGGCAAATTTAGAATCTATACAGAAATTTACGGAACTGAAATTATGGATTTAGGCATAAGGTTGTTTTGCTTTATATTCAAAAATGTTGCAATATCACAAATAGAATAATTGTTCAGGAAAGCTTTAGGCAGTGTTGCTAAAGCAGTATTTGCCAGCTCAACCTGGTCAATTATTAGATTATTAGTAGTAATTTAAAAGTAATACAAAACTGTTCTACTTACCAACCAAATGTCGTACCAACCAATGTCGTTAATATCATTTTTAATTACACCGTTTTCAATAATCTTCAACTTCACAAAAACTTCATCAGGCTTTTCCATTTCATTTGTTTTGCGCAAAATTGGTTTAGGATATTCTTTTCCACTATTCGATTGTGATTCGTCAACTTGTTTATTCGGATTAAAAATGCTCTTTGGTTTGTGAATATCCATATCGTCATTAGAAACTGACTTTGCTTGCGGCGTATTGGTTACATCTGTGGCAATTAGTTTAGTGTCAACCGACGAAGAAACTGCGTCACGTATCTTGATGTCAGGGAAAATATTTTTAAGAGCTGGACAATCAGTCGTCATTAAAGCAGCTTGAATTGCAGCCCCGCAGGCCACGGCTTCATCCGCATTAATTGTCTTATTTGGCATTTTATTCTGAAACAACCCCATTACTAACTCTTGCACCTTTGGAATTCTTGACGAGCCTCCTACCATAATAACTTCGTCAATATCCGCTGTTGTCAACTCTCCTTTCTTAATTACATCTTTAACAGTATGTACGCACTGCTGAAACAACGGGTCGTTTAAGTTTTCAAATTCCTCTCGGGTAATTTTGACTACTAAATTTGTGTCGCCATCTACACTGTCCAATGTTATTACAGATTTTATTGTTTGTGAAAGTTGTGTCTTAATTTCCTCGCACTCATTTTTTAACCTTCTAAGCAATCTTTTCACTTTTACTTCATCCCTTCCAGGTCCAACTGAACTTAAATCAATGCCGTTCTTTTTCTTGAAGTCCTGCAGGCAGTGGTCGACCAAGTTCCTGTCAATGTCTTGCCCCCCTAAGTGGCTATCACCATCTATTGCTTTGATTAGGATGTTTCCATCTTTGATGCTCATAACGACCACGTCAAACGTCCCGCCGCCTAGGTCGAATACTAGCACCGTTTGCTCCGTTTTGAACGACTTCTTTTTATAAAAATAAGCCACCGCTGCAGCTGTAGGTTCATGTAATAACTTCAACACGTTCAGTCCAGCCAAGTTCCCAGCTAATTTGGTAGCATGACGTTGCTCTTTGCTAAAATACGCTGGCACAGTTATAACCGCTTTCTTCACAGGACAGTTGAGCCATTCCTCTGCACATTTTTTTAAGTTTACCAGAAGGTGTGCGGAAATTTGTTCGGGTGCGTAGGATGTTTCATTCAAAAGGATTCTTGAGAAGTCGGTGTCCTCGTCTTCGATTACCTTAAAGGGCCAAATTTGCATGTCCTTCTGTACAAGCGCATCTTTAAAACGACGACCTATCAACCGCTTGACATCGTAAACTGATCTGGTAGGATCTTGTGATGCTTTTCCTTTGGCAGCTGTCCCGGCCGTCACAAAATCGTCTTCGTCAATGTGAACGTAGGATGGTGTGGTATTTGTGCCGACGCTATTTGGAATTATTTCGACCTTCCCATCACGGTACACTGCCACGCAGCAGTATGTTGTTCCCAGGTCAATTCCGATGGCTATGTCTCCCATGTCTGTACATATTTATGAACTATATATCTGTATGTACATGCGTGTATACAGAGTGCCTGATAACATTTGAGCTTGATGTTCTATTATGTATGAGGTATGCACTTCTATTTAAATTATTCCGAAAAACGCGAACTGCGCGAAAAGTGGAGTAAAAACGCGAATTACTGCGAACAAAATTTTCACGAAATACCGCAAAATTTGAAGTGCAACAACTTTTTTTTAAATTTTTTGCACAAAAACGTTAATTTTGGAAAGACAAATAAATTCTCAAATTATTTTTATCTACTTTTGGCATTAAAAACTGCTCAAGATTGAAAATAACTGGGTAAATATTGTGAAAATGATGTTAAAAACCGCAAAATAATGCCAGAATAAACAGAAAATTAAGAAACTGCGAATGAAAATCGCGAAAAACCGTGAAATTTCAGTATCCATTTTGCGAAATACCGCAAAAAATTGACTGTAATTTTGCGAAATTTTTAGGGCCAAAACGCGAAATGTTCCCAGGCCTAAATAATGACCATTGCTGTGCATTTACACTTCATATAGATTTCCCACTCATGCCAGAAGAGATGACAATGAATTCTAATAATTCTAATTCCTACAAATTTTCCTGTAAATTTGTGCTAAATATTACAAAATAATGTTATCCTTGAATTAAAGGACTATGCGTGATTAAAGCTAAATAAAAGGCAAGTTTTGATTTTCCCCGTTCTGAAATCTACAAGAACAATAATGCTTTTGAATACAAATTTTACATTTTAAAGTCAAAATTGATTTTGTAAAAAATACTTATTGTTAAAATTTAAACTTTGTTGTAAATTATTTAGTAAAAGTTGCAATTAACCATATATATTTTTTTACGATTTTTAAATTTGTTTTACTCCAAGTTAAGTTTTTCGTGTAATGAATCCTTAAACTGAAACCCTGCCTTTAACTTTAACCTCCAGAATTTTGTAATTGCCAACATAATTTTCAATACAACCTAATTTTTTGTTTCGGTAACATTTTCATCAGAATTGGAGCAAACATGTTCAGTTAAATCTACTGCTATTTACATTAATACCGGGAAAAACTCCTAATCTTTATATTAAATACACTACTGACTATTTATAATTAAATGCAAAATATTTGAAAATCTTTAATGCAACTTTTACCGTCGGATGACATACGAATTAAAAACATTACTAAATGCATTTCCCATGGGCAGTAACAATTTCTACATGAAACTCATTTTTGAAATACTGTGAATCATATGGAGGATATAGCTACACTCCAGAGGGCAAAGGTTATTGGATACTCGTACATAATTAATTCGTTGAATAATATCCATTGTAATACCAAAATATAACATGTATCTATAATATATGTATAACGTCAATTATGCCAGCTATAAACTAGTAAATTATAGAAGTTATGAAAGTGCCCCGTAACATTTGAGATTAAAAATTTACAAAAAATGAGTTTTATTACCTGTAAAGTAATTCAGCTCCGCAGCATTCTCCGCATATGTTAGATGAACACAGTTAAGTCGCCAACTCCCTTTCAAGTTTCAAATTCCACTGCTCCTGTATTTGATTTTACATTAGCCTAACCCAACTGTAGTTAAGTTCCCACTGTAAAGCAGTATTGTAACCACGTAGCTCGTTATAATAATTATATGGCATTCACGTATTCAAGGTGGAGTGTGTAATGAAGATTAACGTTTATCAAAATTGACGCCGTAGTTGTGAAATTAGCAAGGTCATTCAGAGATAACCCAGGTTCCTTTATGTTCACTAT